>PVJS01010711.1:0-38267 GCA_004027185.1 Glis glis | reverse complement strand
TTACTGAGACCCTGTTTCAAAATAAAGAATAAAAAATAGGGCTGGGGGTGTAGCTCGGAGGTAGAATGCCCCTGGGTTCAATCCCCAGTACCACAAAAAAAAAAAGAAGAGCTTATCTCTGTTTTTTATTTTTTTTGGTTGTTGTTTAATTTTGGTACTGGAGGCTGAACCTCTGAGCTACACCCTCAGCCCTATTTTATTTATTTTGAAACAGGGTCTTGCGAGGTTGCTAAGGGTTTTGCTAGGTTGCTGAGAGTCTTGCTTAGTTGCTGAGGCTAGCCTTGAACCTGTAATCCTCCTGTCTCAGCCTCCCATGCACTGGAATTAGAGGTGTGTGCTACCATACTTGGCTTCATCTAAGTTTTTTCTTGGAATACCTGCACCCTGTCCTCTCCTTCAATAAACCACAGGATGTCATGTTTCCACAGCTGCTGTCCCTAGAATAAAAGACATCTCCATAGTACCCACTCCAGGCCAAATGCTATTTTAAGCCCACTTGAGCCACTCTGTGAAGTGGCTACTTTAATGATCATCCCATTATATAGGTCAAGAAACTGAGCCCCTACAGATGGAGGGGGCATAGGTCTTACGGTGGGTGTGTGCAGGCGGGCATCTGGCTCAGGAGGCCAAGCGCAACCTCTTCTCCCTGGGCTGCACTCCCCTCCTGACCAGGACAGGCAGCCGGGTAATTGATCACCTCCCTAGATGGGAGCTAAAAAGCACACCGGGCATGCGCCTAGGAGACTCGATTTCTAAGTTCAACTTGTGTTTATTAGCTGCATGGCCGTCGGCAGATCTGTGGATGTTTCAGATGAGTCTGGCACCTAATCAGCACTACGTAAATGATTACTGAGTTTGGTACATAATAAACCTTGCATAAATGTTAACCAGCATAGTGTGCATGTCAAAGTAAGTCCCCTGGGGTCCCATGTATGGGAAGCACTAGGTATCCTCTTAGCATATACCAGGGTTGTTAACCAAGGAACTTGATAGGCTCAGGGCAATGGTGAGGTGAATGGGAAAGAAGGGGGTGGGGAGAGAGAGAGAGAGAGAGAGAGAGAGAATGAGCGCCTAGGGCGTTTACACAGTAGCTCCTGTCCTTCCTTGGCTATCATTTGCAATCGTGGGGTGCACTTTGAATTGTTGGACGATGGATATGAGAATAGCTACCATATTGTCTTTCACAAGGAAGAACATTTCCCCACCGCTTCTAAACTCTCAGGACACCATCTTCGACACATCTAAAGAAACCACTGAGCCAGGTGTGGTGGCGCACACTTGTAATCCCAGTACTTGGAAGTCTGAGACAGGAGGATTGCAGGTTCACAGCCAGCCTTGGCAGCTTTGTGAGGCCCTCCGCAACTTAGTGAGACCCTGTTTCCAAATAAGAAATAAAATCGGGTTGGGGGTATAACTTGGAGGTAGAATGCCTCTTGGTTTGATCCCTAGTACCAAAAAAAAAAAAAAAAAATCGCCGGGCGTGGTGGCGCACGCTTGTAATCCCAGTACTCTGGGAGGCGGAGACCGGAGGATCCGGGTTCGCGGCCAGCCTCAGCTCTCTCTCTCTCTCTCTCCCCCTGTCTCTCTCTCTCTCTCTCTCTCTCTCTCTCTCTACTTAGTGAGGCCCTCCGCAACTTTGTGAGACCCGGTTTCAAAATAAAGTATAAAAAATAGGGCCGGGGGTGTAGCGCGGAGGTAGAACGCCCCTGCGTTCAATCCCCAGTACCACACACACACAAAAAAATCATTATTGCCTGCTTTAGTCAAAAGTTGATTCAGGATAGGGTCCCAGGAGCCTGGCATTGGGCTTTCTAGACAGCCAGGCAGGGACTGGCTCAGACTTTGCCACGTGTGGGTGAGTGGTCAGGGGTCCATCTCCCATGTAGAACCTTGGAATTTGTAGGTGCTCAAGCTACCGCCACCCTTCCTGAGCTGCCCGAGGCAGTGACCACATCCAGGGACACCTGGTGCTCTTGGTAGCATGGTCAGTGTTTGCGCTGCAGCTCACTCTCCCCCCTCCCCTCCCACAGGCCTGCGGGCCTTCCTGCAGAATTCTGCTCTCAGCACTGCCTCGCCTTCGCTAATGCCAGCAGACGCTCCACTCTCTTCTGCCATTGGTTTCTGGGGCACCTGAGCCCACGCAGGAAAGAACAGAAGTTAAGGACCATGAAGCCCACGCGCGGGGAGGGTCTCGATTCCAGATGCTGACTGTCGGATTCAATCTGAGCTCTCTCTCTCATCATTGACCTTGTTAGGCTGAGCAGCACCATGGATAAAGCTCCCAGTGTGTGCAGAGTTCCCGCTCCATCCTGAGGGCTCTCTCTACAAAAAGGGGCATGTGTAAAAGCACAGAGAGGGTGTGCAAATTAAAACAGCCCAGAGAGTCACCCAGGTGCTAAGAGAAAGGACAGCGAGAGGCACGGCTGCCGCCGGGAGAAGGAGGGATGTCTCACAGGAGCGGGGCTCTGCCCTGGGTGTCCTCTGGGGCTGGGGAGGCAGAGGTGACCTTGGCAGCCCCGCTATGTTCCATCCTGGTCCTCGTCCCCCTCTGGTTCCTGGTGCCAGGGGACTCTTTCTTTTTCCTCCTCTGGATGTTTCTCTTTTCTTTCCCTGGCTCATTTAAATGTTGGCATTCTCCCACCTGCCATCTTCTTTCTGATGCCTTCTCTTCTTTTCAGTGTAACGATACTCCCAAAGGAAGGGGGGCCAGGGCCATCCCCAACAAAGCCTGCCTGCTGACAAGGGGATCGTCTCCAGCGGGAGTGGTTGGCGAGTTTCCACCCTCTCCCCGCTCCATGGAGGCGTCGTCCAGAGTCCAGTGAGCTGCAAGGAGGGCGCTGTATGGGACCTGACCCCAGAGGGCAGCTGAGTGGACCCCCGACCTGCTCCAAGCTTCCTCCCCACCCCCAGCACTTATGTGAGGCTTCCACACACGCTTATATAAAGCATTTAAAAAGCCTTCAGTGGGGGGCGTGGTGGCGCACGCTTGTAATCCCAGTACTTGGGAGGCAGAGACCGGAGGATCCGGGTTCGCGGCCAGCCTCAGCTACTTAGTGAAGCCCTCCGCAACTTCGTAAGACCCGGTTTCAAAATAAAGTATAAAAAATAGGGCCGGGGGTGTAGCTCGGAGGTAGAATGCCCCTGGGTTCAATCCCCAGTTCCGCAAAATAAATAAATAAATAAAAAGCCTTCAATACAGCTAAATAAAGAGAGGCTTTCTAAAAGGTCTTTGATGTGCGACAGCACTGATGTGACCTATCACTATTGTGCTGGCCGTCAGCGCCTCTTCTGAGAGGACGGGATGTGAACAAGGGCTAACAAAGTGCAGGGACAGCTCGCTATGCAGGAGGGTGTTTTTTTCTTTTATAAAAGACCACACTGCCCTTCTGCATGGACCACAAGAGGGTGTGTGTGGCCACAAAACCCAGATGGCAGAGGTGTTGAAAGGAAGAAAGCCACTTGAATTCAATTCCTGTTTGGAATTGGGTCAAGTGTTCACAGGTGAGTGGGAGGTACAGGTACAGAGAACCAGCCAGTCTTTCTAGGATGGAAGAGCAGCCTGAGGGCCTGATTCTAGGAGGGTAGGCCCAGAGCTTTGTAGAATCTGGTTCAGAGAACAGAACCCCCAGGTGTGTTGGCAGAAAATAACAGAACTTCACATAAATCTTTAGGATGTCCAGTTACTGGAATCTACCCATCATAGTTTCTAAAAAATGAGAATTAACTTTAGAGAAGTCAACTTTAAAATTCAGAAAATTTTTTCCCTTCTTTCTCTTCTTAAAAAAGTTATAGGATTATTAAGAACTATAAGGGTAGGAAGGACTGGGTTACTGCATAAGTAGCTTCTATTCAGTCTGTTACCCAAGTTATACATTGAGAGAAACTTGAAATTTATTTCTAGTAATTGATTCCTGGGCTTCATTATCAGGAAGCTCCTTGCAGGACCTACCCTACACCAAGCCCTTGATAATTTTATACACAAGTGAAATCAAACAGTGAATGTCAGCTTGCATGAATAAAAGAGTCATTACAGCAAACAGATAGAGGTTCTAAACAGAAATTAATTTCTCAAATCCTAACCTGCTCCAATACTAGAACCCCCTCCTGGTCATCTGCTACAAGATTTACTTACGAAAAGGAGTAAGGGTAACACCTAGTCTCTGCTCAAAGGAGATTGTAGTAGCTGAGTAAGGAGACAAGAAAAACTCTAACAACAGCACCCCAACTCCAGGTTCTCTTCTTTCTACGGTGTCTCTGGTGTGCACGGTTACGGATGCAAAACTATCACGGTATCTAATAAGAAAGACACATTCGCATTCCAGCAGCATATGAGGAATGCTTAGTGAGAAAGTGGTGTCCATAGTTATTTCAGCTGGTGAAAGTCACACCTCTGGGTCCCTTCTCATGGGGTCTTAATAGACATTGTGTGTGTGTGTGTGTGTGTGTGTGTGTGTGTGTGTGTGGTACTGGGGATTGAACCCAGGGTCATTTTACCTCTGAGCCACACCCCAGCCCTATTTTATTTTATTTTTTTTATTTTGAAACAGGGGCTTGCTAAGTTGCTGAGGGCCTCACTAAGTTGCTGAGGCTGTCCTCGAACCAGCAATCCTCCTGTCTCAGCCTCCAAGCACTGGGATTACAGGCTTGTGCCACCACACCCAGCTTACAGACACATTTTATATCGCTAATATTTGCCTTCCCAGATTCAAACTCACAGCTCCCAGTTCAAACACTCATGTCTGGGGCCACAAGTTCACAACTTGGAGAGGGACAGGGACAGGTGCCTCTGGCCCTCCCTCCATCCCTCCCAGGCTCCTCAGCCTGGACTGTGTCTGCCCAGGTCTTTGTATAAATGCTCATGCAAATGACTCCCCTCTGTCAGGGGGACAATTCCCTCTCTTCACCAGGCTGAATGGCCACGAAGGGCATTTTGCTGCAAAACAAAGACTTTCTTTTAATCTATAAAAAGGCAGCCAAGGAACTGCTTCTCTAGTGGTGGCTAGTGACGAGTTCAGAGAGGGAACTGAGTATGGGTTCTCAAGTCTGAAAGAAAGAAGGAATTCATCGTGACATCCCTACTGGAGTCTCTGGCACAAATTCCATCCAGAAGTGATGATAACCCTCCCCAAGTCACAGGGGTTAAGTCTGTGACCCTGACACACCAGAGCTGTGAAGAAGGCCCCTGGCTCGCATTCTGGGGGCCAGAGAAATGAGCGTTAGTTTTCCCCAGGTTACTTCTGTGGAATGGCTGGGCTGTTATGGTGCCAATCCAAGCAAGGTCTTTTCTTCCACAATGGGCCAATGAAATACACACTTTTGTACAAAGAATCTGGCTGATGTTTATGTGGGCTGGGTGTAAGCCAGGGGCTCAGAAATTCATATTCATGACTTTTTATTCACGAATTAAGCAGATCAGTGTCTAACAATCTGGGATGTCCCCCATTCTCCTGTTTCCTGACCTGGCATGAAAGGAAGGGATAAGCTGGGCGTGGTGGCACACGCTTGTAACCCTAGTACTTGGGAGGCTGAGACAGGAGGATCACAGGTTGGAGACCAGCCTCAGGAACTTAGCAAGACCCTCAGCAACTTAGTGAGACCCTGTTTCAAAATAAAAATAAAATAGGGCTGGGAGTATATCTCAGAGATAGAACACCCCTGAGTTCAAGTCCCAGTACCACAAACAAAACAAAACAAAAAACAACAACACTCAGAAAGGAAGGGATAAAGGTCAGGCAGAAAAATGGCCACATTACATTCTATCAAATCCCATCAATTGTCTGCTTTGGGAAGGGGAAAATTAAGAAATAGGAGAGCAGTAGGGTTGTAGGTGGAGAGACACGTGGCTCGGTGGGGTAGCTGAGATGTGGAGCCAGCTGTCGTAGTCATAATTTGCTCCAGCCTGAATGTAGTGCATACGCATTCTCATGTGCACCCATCTTTGGCTGAGTAACTCACAGATATACTTGTATAAAGCCCCCAGATTGCTGAATTTCAGCCATACATACAATGAGAGTCAAAGATGGATATTAGCATTTCTTTGTTTAAACACAAAATTATGTAGAAATCCTTTGTGGGCGAGTGGCCGGTGCCCACCCCAGGGTGGACTGATCACTGCCTCTCTAGGCCAGTGGCTCAGCTACCTTTTTAACCCTGACTTCATTGAAATCAGCGCCAGCTCTGAGGTCATGTGCCCCTGGGCATTTCCACTGGAGGAGATGCTTGGCTTCCTTTGGGTACAGTGGCTCTCCTGAGATGGAGCTCACGCTGTGGTCTGTTGCACCCACATCCCCCCACCCCCACCCCCATGCCTTGACGTCCTACCCTGATCCCAGTGTGTCAGGGAGACATAAGAAGACTGGGCTGAGAACGTCATTGCTAACAATGTCCAACAATGTGGTTGCCTATAAAAGAGTTTGCACACCTTTGCAAGGTCTAAAGACATCAACCATTTTTTGAGAAAATCACTGGGAATCCAGAATCGTTCCTTTCTGCTGGTAGGACCACAGAACACCAGGTGTCAGCTCAGATGTCATTCTGAAATCGTCCCCCATGAACGAATGGCTGATGGCTAAGTCAGCACTCGCTGTCTCTTCCTGCAGCTGGGAGGGGGCGGGGGACCCTCTCTCCTGTCGCCTAGTGAAGAGGTCGCAGTGTGGATGGACGTCTTGTCTCTAGAGAACGGACCTACTACTGCTTCTGGGATGTTTTTGGTTAAACCAGTGCAGATGGTATTAAGTTATTTCAAAGCTGGGTGAATGTGATTTCCACACCTATTCATTTTTAATTTAAGTCTATTTAAACTCCGAGGACCTTTCCATTGCTAATTTGTTATGGTGATATTAATGAATAGTTTGGCTTTACCGCAGGATGGATGCCGCTTCTTTTGAGAACCATGAATCAGCGCGAGTGTGAGATTAGAAAAGCAACCTGTGAAGTGGTCCACGGCAGCTGGGCTCACCTGTGTGTTTCAGGGAGGGACAGAGAATCTGATCAAACTGCCTCTTCATGTCCTGCTGGTGCGGCTGTAGCTAAAGCAATCACAGACCTGTTCCCCCTGGTCTGCAGCTAATTCTAGGGACAGATTTCATGAAATGGGATCATATACAGGAGCTCCGATTCACATATACCATAAAATGCCAAAGCTTTAAAAAATGGCTCATTTCAATTACTTTGTATATTCCCATGGTTTCTTCCCCCTCCTAGTAGTCATAGTTTCAAAGAACAAGATATAGGGGAGGGTACTGGGTAAGCATGCCGGACTGTTGAAAAATAGCTACGACTGAAGCCACAGGAGGAATTTTCCCTACGAGGACCTCTGAAGGTTTATGGGCCATTTTTAAAGATAGTCCCCCTTTTATGCAGAAGGAAAGGTGTATTTTAGTCACTCTGACTGAATCTTTGTAGGTTCTGAAAGCATCAGTATGTCTGATATGGAAATTTTAAAAAATGAGAAAATAAGCCAGCATAGGGCTGTGTGCCTGTAATCTCTGTACTTGGGAGGCTGAGACAGGAGGATTTCAGGTTCGAAGCCAATGTGTGCTAACTTAGAGAGAGCCTGTTTCAGAATAAAAAAAATGAAACTGAGCTCTGGGTATAATTCAGAGGTAGAGCACCCCTGGGTTCAATCCAGAGAGAGAGAGAGAAAGAGAGAGAGAGAGAGAGAGAGAGAGAGAGAAAGAGAGAGAATGAATATGAATATACAGGGGATCATCAAGGGTGAGCTAGAAACCCACAAATAACACAATAAGCTCCTTTTTCAGAGTTACTATGCACACAGGTAACTTTTACTTTTTTTTAAAATTAGCTCAATAAAGTGCGGTGTACTTTATTCTCTTTTCTAACCAGTTTTCATAGAAACAAAATGCTGAAAAATATGCTTTTATTGCAGAATTGAAGTTTTATGAATTCAGCTCTTTCCAGGTTAGGGGTGGAAATCGAAGGCTGAGGAAGTAAGTAGGCTTTGTGATTTTATCATTTTTCACGATG
This sequence comes from Glis glis, assembly GCA_004027185.1. NCBI lineage: Eukaryota > Metazoa > Chordata > Mammalia > Rodentia > Gliridae > Glis > Glis glis. Next base: position 30,281 of record PVJS01010711.1, on the reverse strand, counting down.
ATGCTTCCAGGTAATGAGTATTTATATTCTCACATGGTCTTGTTCTTACTTCCAAGTAGCTGGTACCAACTACAGATAAAACATCGAGGATTGGACTGGGCTTCCCAGCAGACATTTATGGAGTCCTCAAATTGTGCATTCTGTCCACATAGTAAACTCTACCCATTTAAGTCTGGTCCATGATTTAAAGAATTTAATAGACATTTGGGTCTTGCCACTCTGCCTAAGAGTCAGATCTCAAGAAATTGAAGGTGTGAGGCTGCCCAGGCTCTAAGACATACCCCCAGGTACAGGAGACTGTGAGAATTATATTTAACTTTTGCTGAGACTACCATGTGTTTGAGCTTACTCTTTCAGAATCCAGACTGCAAGCAAATCCATATGGGGTCACTTTTACCATTGAAAAGCTACCTTAGGTATGTATGTATTTTGAATTATGATCACACTGACTTCACAAGCAGACACACTATCTAGGTCTTGAAGTTCACTTCCTTAGAATTGTCCTCACTAGAGAGAAAGACCCTGCCAAGCTGGTCCCACCACCCCAGGCAGAGGCGGAGAGCAGCCAGGACGTTCTCCAGGTGTACACCCCAGGTGCACATCCTCCAGGTGTTCATCCTGGGAGTACATCCTCCAGGTGTTCACCCAGGTGCACATTCTCCAAGGCGAGAGCAGCTATGATATTCCCTGGTGTGTGAGTCCTAGGCAGTGAGGTTCTCTGACTAGGGAATCAGGAGGAAGCAGCTGTGTGAAATGCAGATTCCCGAGCCTCACTTGAGAACACACTAAGATGGTCCACAGTGGCTTCTTAAAGATGCTTTCGTCACTATTCCTAACATGCTGTCACAGGCGAAACATTGCTTTTTAAGAGACTACCACTTAAAGAAGAGAATTCCCACCAGGATGGCTGTCAAGCCGCGTAAGGAAGACCCAGCCATTGGTCAAAGAGTTAAACAGACTCAGCCTCTAGTTGGCTCCTATGGAAGTGATATGTAGATCCTTAAACCAGACCTTCAGTTTTGTCATCCAGCGAACCTAAGTCTGTCCATGCATGTACAGCCGAACCTGGGAATTTGGGCAAAGAATATTAAATATTGGTGTCAATATCCAAATTCCAGGAATTGCATCCTTCCAACAGGAGGAGCTGCTACCATGTCCTGGAAGCAGACTTTGACTGAGTTGTCCTTGCTCTTGGGGGCGAGGCCTGCCTTTTTCTGAGAGCAAGGGCAACTGTTTGGGGAAGATGTCTGCTTTGCTCTAATCCTGGCTGGTACTAGCAGAGCAGTTAGATGGGGGTCAGGAAAGGCCGTGCATTTAAGGGACTTAAAACCCCAGAGTCCTGGTGCTTTTGGGATGAGACATCAGTCTGAGCAAGGCAAATGGGGGCCCATGATGTTTAGAAATGGAGGGGCAGGCCCCTGATCTAAAGACTGGCATATCATGATGTACAGGTGGCAGTCCATGATGGATAGAAGCGGGGTCTTCAATGTATGGGTGGTTCTATGATTAATAGATGGAGGCTCCATGATCTATAGGGGTTCATGGTGTACAGACAGAGGCTCCCCGACACACAGGCAGAGAGCTCCTGGGAGGACAGCATTTAGGCAGAGCAGGAAAGCAAAAGAACATTTTTAGCGATTTTTGAAATATTTTCTTTTGGTTTCTTCTCCATGAATCCGGCCAGACCCCGTCCAGGACAAGATTTTAATTAAATAAAACTGCATATGGTTTCCAGTCCCCAATCCTGTCATCAAACTTGGCCCCACCCAGCTGAGAGGTGGACATCTCCAGGGGGTGGGAGGGGGGATAATGAGCCCCCTGGCATGGCGGAACGCCGCGGGGTGATGAATGACCCGCAACCCTCGCACCGCTCTGCGCCCTCCATCATCCAGTCGGAGTGGTTAGCAGACTGTCAGAGAAAAATAATTTAGCAGCCGGCGCTTTAACTGATGTGCTGCATTCCGGGGTCAAATGACTATTACAAAGTAGTAGCGCTGCTGGTTTCTCCATCGTGAGAGCTCAGGGTTGACAACATGAAAGAAGGAGGCATCACACCCGGAATTCACTGACATCCTTCAATTTCACACTGTGGGGAGCAGGAGGGGAGGCAGCGGAGGTAGTGGGGGAAGGACAATTCCTACGAAACAGAAAATCCCCAGGTCTGGCGGAGGGTGTCAGGAACTCTGTGAAGTGATGTTAGAATGGAGAAGAGAAAAACAGCAATGGAGGGATGGGCTGGTGGAGGACTTCTTAGAGGAGGGGCAAGAGATGCCAGCCCACCGAGGTCGTGCCAGAGGTCATGGGCAGTCCCAGGAGGGGCTCATTGCTCTGCGAGCCCCTCTGCACAGCCTTCCTCGAGGCAGCAGGGGTACAGCGCTTCCATAACTGTTTTGACAAACTTATACAAGTCTATCCAATGGAGAAACAGAACAGGAAGGAAAAAGAGAGGAAAATAAATAAGATAGAGGCATAAGAAAAGAGAAAGTAAGGTCCCAGGATTATTTCTTCTTTCCCTTCTCCCTCCTCTTCCTCCTCTCCCTCCTTTCCCTTCTCCTCCTCTCTTCCTCCTCTCCTCCTCCCCCTCTTCCTCCTCCTCCTCCTCCTCCTCCTTCATATGGTACTGGGGATGGAACCCAGGGGCATTCTACCTCTGAGCTACTCCCCCAGCCCTATTTCATTTTTTTTATTTTGAAACAGGGTCTCACTAAGTTGCTGAGAGTCTCACTAAATTGCTGAGGCTGGCCTGGAACCTGCGATCCTTCTGTCTCAGTCTCCCAAGTACTGGGATTATAGGTGTGCACACCACATCCCACAAGGCACCAGAAGTTTTTGTGGGGAGGGTCTCAGGAGGAAGCGATTCTTGTTTTTCCAGCACCTCATATTTGTTTGGATTGTGTATGAATTTGAGGGTGAATTGAAAGGCAAGACCAATAGAGATTACAGTCTAGACCCCTCCTACATGTTCCTTAGAATATTCACTGCATGTTTAATTTTTTTTTTTTTTGCGGTACTGGGGATTGAACCCGGAGGCATTCTACCTCCGAGCTACACCCCCAGCCCTATTTTTATTCTTTATTTTGAAACAGGGTTTCACTAAGTTGCAAAGGGCCCTCACTAAATAGCTGAGGCTGGCCGCAAACCTGCGATCCTCCTGTCTCAGCCTCCCAAGTACTGGGATTACAAGCGTGCGCCACCACGCCTGGCTTGGATGTTTAATAAATACTTGAAATTAAGTGAAAGAATGTAAGGTAGAGATAGCAGGAGAAACAGCCTTCCCTCTATTAGAACTCCTTGTTTATATATAGATAGTCTCTCTCCTCAATGATCTGGGGTTTGTGAGAAGCAGAACATCTGCTTTGCCCACACCTGCTCAGAGTCAAATACATATTGAATGAATGAATGGATGAATGAATGCCCTACCCAGGCATAATTCAGGTGTGGGATCCCATCATGCACTTCGCTGTGTCCTCAACAATATCCCTGAGCAGTATCTGAGGTTCTGCTGGTACCCTGCATTCTTTAACCTATTTTTGATCTTCCAACACCAAATAGTGGACTCTGTTCCAGGTGTTGTTGTGTAATGATGGTAGCGATCGCAGCACTAACTTAACAATTATTGAGTACTTACGATGAATCCTGCCCTGGGCTAAGTGCCTTTTAACTATGTAAAGTGTTTCTTTCCTTGATTGATGCCCCAAATGAATACAGATAATTTTCTGTCTCTACGACATTAGCGATGCCTGCAAATAATTCTCAAAAAAAATGATAAGAGAAAAAGATAATTTGCATAAATAAGCAATTATGAGACTTGACAGAAGTCTTGGTTGTTTTATAAAATGGTGTGAGAATAGTTCCTGCCACATAAGTAGTGCTAAAAACGCTTCTTAAAGGAGTGAAGGTAAACTCATGCAGAAAGCTGACCCTCAGCCACGAATGCATGTGAAGTCCTGAGAAACGATCATGTCCGCTGAATAAAGGGACACTCCACGTCCCAAGTTTCATTTCTAACCTCCTCTACCTTCTAGCACTTACTTCTCCCTCTGATCCTTGGACCCTGTCAGTATCCTACAGAAGGAGCCCCCACCTGGCCTTACATCCAGCCTCCAAAGGGCCAACTCCCATCTCCTTGGCTCTCCACAGCCTTCCTGGCTAGAAACCCAACCAGACAGCCACCGCACACATGTATCTTACCTCCTGCTCTTTGTTCTGCCTGTTGAGTTAGTGAAGAGCCAGGCAGACACAGCCTGCCCTTCGTGCAGCGTGACCCTCTCAGTGGGGACAGAGGCTCCCTGTCTAATCTCACGCTCTCCCTCCCTGTTGGCTGCTTTCTCTTTCCCTGTATTTGGTCTCCCCATTGCAAAAATAACCTGGCATCATGAATTCTCTCATTACCTCTGCTGAGCCGGAGTGTTGACATTTTCTTTCCTGTATTTACATCGGCACGATGCTCTCTCCAGAAAGCCTGGAAATTGCTCTTAATGAGGCTAGAAAAGGGAGCCTTTGGGGGAAAGCGAGCCCTCAGAGACACAGTCCACTCGCAGCCATTGGAAGAGAGGGGCCTGTCCCTTCCCCCATCACGGCGACAGTAACCCCAGCTCACCCATCCCAGCATCCTTCCACCTGACAGGCAGCGCCCTGAGAATTCTCACCTGTGGCAAGAGGTTACTTTTACTCCTGCTGGGGGTGTGGCCAGGCAGCCGGATGTTGAAGAGGGCCTGCAGGGCCGCCTGGGCGGCCTGGCCCTTGGCCAGCTTCTTGCTGCGTCCCGAGCCTTCGAACGTCCTCCCGTCCACGCACACGGCCATGACAAAGCTTTTGGCTCGAGCCTTCTCGGCCGTCTCTGAGAGGCACACGTACCGCAGGCCAGAACGCAGCTCGTTCAGCACCACCACCGGGTTCTTCTCTCCCAGGGCCGCGGGGGCCGGCCAGGCCCTGTCCTGTCGGGCCTGGCCCATGAGGTCCAAGGTATGGTAGAGAAGCCGCCCATGCCGGTAGGCCGTGGACAGCAGCTCGGTGTTGACGGGGCGGCAGCTTGGGAAGTCCTCGCTGGGCGTGGACGGCTCAAATTCCTTGAACAGCGTGTCAGGGAAGTCGGCCTGGTCCGAGGTGAAATCCGTGCATGGGTTTGTGCCGCTGCCCATGGCCAGGTGGGCCTGGCACGCGTTGGGGAACTGCACAAAGGACTTCAGTGCCAGCTCCGCTGCCCGCATCTTGGCTTTCTTCTTGGTGGGTCCCGTGCCCTCAAACGTGAGCCCGTTCACTTCCACGGCCACCGCGAAGACCGGCGCGTGCACCGGGCCTGTCTGCGACACCATCCGGTACTGCAGGCCCGGCTTCAGTTCGTGCAACTGGACCAGGGCGTTCTTGGGTGTCATCGACCATGACAGCTTCTTCCAGATGAGCTGTAGTTTGCAGAAGTGACCCCCATTCCCTTCCTCCAGGGGCCTTTTCCTCTTGATGCTGGGTGTGCCTCCTCTCGTCCTGTCCCCGGGTGGCAGGGGCCTGGCCCCCAGGTTGCTCACATTTCGGTTTTCCTTCACTTCGGCGCTGCTGGTACCTGGAGGCGAGAACAAATTAGTTGTGATCCAGGGCACTGGCAGGTCACCACTCAGGACAGACTGTCGCTAATACCATATTGCAAAACTCGAAATCCATTCTTAGGATGCCCTTGCCGTCTAAGCTACTAAGCCAGGCCTGTGACATGTGCGTTAGTGGCCCGTGCCAGCCCCAAGGGACGGGTACCCACAGGGACTAGTTGCTCATAGGAAGAAGGAGCCGCATCCTTGGCAAGTTCTTAGAGAGCCATGCTTGAGAAGAAGCCAGGAAGAGGATGCGGGCAAGGGGCGTGACCTGCGCCTGGTTTCCCCATCCACTGCGCTGAGCGTGGGCTGTGATACCCTTGTCCACGAGGTACCCTTCTCTCTCTCTACGATGCCTCCACCAAAGCCAAGCAGACGTGTGGCCCTGACTAGCTATGAGTTTTGGACAACATCAAAGGCCAGAGAGGCCTTTCCTCTGATGAGGGGCCCTTCCCTTTCCACCTGCTGCCAGGGTCCCCAGGCTGGGTGCCCCATGCCCACGATACCCCCAGCACTGGGGAACAGCGGGCTGCACCAGTGCCATGCTCTGTCATATCCAGTCCCAAACAGACATTCTCAAAAACTGACCTCCTAATTCATATCTGGAGGTGAGAACGGCTGGTGAGAAAGGAAGGGATGGCCAGGAGCCAACCACGGAGGGGCGCAGCACCCCACATCCCTGTATCCCCGAATGCAACCTGTTTTGGTAAATACAGTTTAGGGGCTCAGGCACGCCATCTGTTTACAAGTGAGGATGATAGAGCAGAGAGTAGTGACAAGGGTCACGTGGCCCCGAGTCTGCGCTATTTGCTACCTCTGCAGAAAGCGTTTCCCAGCCCCCTCCTGATGGAACAACCCGCTGGGCGCCATCCAAGGCCACAGATGCTGGGATGTGGCTTTTCTGCTTCACTTGACACAGCCCTCAGGCCTCTCTATCAGCATCACCGGGAGCTTCTGAACAGGGAGTACGTCTGCCAAGTCCTTCGTTCCCTGGGTGCCACGTCGGCATTTCAAATAAAAAGGTCATGTGTCCATGGACTGGGGTGGGAACCGTGAGCGTGAATGAACCACTGCGGGTCCTCGAGGCAGCCTGGCGCTGGGGCTCAGCTGCAGGGCGCTGGTGGCAGCAGGGGCCCAGTCTTCTTGGGTTCTGTCTCTGAGATGCTTGCCATCTTAATCAGATTGGCAAACATTTAAAACAGACTCTGATGCCAAACAGACTGTGATGTGTGTGTGTGTGTGTGTGTGTGTGTGTAGGGGGGGGCAGGCACTGGAGATTGAACCCAGGGGCATTCTACCTTTGAGCTACACCCCCAGCCCTATTTTATTTTTTATTTGGAAACAGGGTCCTACTAAGTTGCAGAGGGCCTCACTAAGTTGCTGAGGCTGGCTTCCAAACTTCAATCTTTCTGTCTTAGCCCCTCAAATACTGGGATTACAAGTGTGCGCCATCATGCCTGGCTGTCAATTTTTTTTTCGGTACTAGGGATTGAACCCAGGGGCATTCTACCTCTGAGATACACCCCCAGATCTATTTGTTTTTCTTTATTTTGAAACAGGGTCTTGCTAAGTTGCGGAGGGCCTCACTAAGTAGCTGAGGCTGGCCGCGAACCCGGATCCTCCGGTCTCAGCTTCCCAAGTACTGGGATTACAAGTGTGCGCCACCACACCCGACTGCCAAAATGTTTTTAAGGACACACACTTACCAATAAGAGTACAACTCCTTTGGAAAGCATTTTGGTAAGAACCAGTGAGAACCTTAAATACACACCCTAGTCACTTACTTCTGGGGACGTATCTTAGAGAAACTACCGTACACAGAATATAGACTAATGGAGATGTTCATTGCAGCATATTTTTGTGAAATTTAAAAATCTAGAAAATACCCACGTTGCCACAGTTAGAGGGATGGTAACAAAATTGTAGTATAATCACATTACAGAATAGTTATAGCAATTATATTTGATAGACTATACCTATGTGCCTCAAAATAGATAAATCTCAGAAATATAATGTTAGACAACAAAGTCAACTTGCGAAGTAACCCATAGAGTAGGATACTATCACCATACATGATAAGAACATCAACATTATATGTTATCCATGCAATTATACCTACACAGTAAAGCTGCAGAGGCCTGCATAATAAAGACACATTCCAACCTCCCCTTGGGAGGAAGAGAGGGAAATGGAATGGGGGGACAGAGGGAGACTTCATTTGTATCTGTAATGTTTTATTTCTTCTGCAAAAGATGAGCTGAAGAAAATTTAGCAAAACCAGTATTTGTTAACTATAGGTGATGGATGCATTAAAAGGTAATTAAAATTTTCTGGGCTGGTCATCTTGGACCACTGTTCTCTGATAAAGCTCTTTTATTTAGAAAATCTCAGTGTCTAGAGCCTTCACTGTAGAGTGTGTGTCTAGAATGCTAAACTTTCAAGCATGAAATAGTCTGAGAATTACAGTAGTGAGTAGTCCTGTTGTTGTTGTTTTTCTTTGTCTTTTACCCAAAGCCTAGACTTTGTTGTTTCTTCTTCCTCAAATCAGCCCTAGGGTGGGTAGCATAGACATCACTTTATAGGTGGGAAAGCTGACACTCAAGGAGGTGAAGTAGTTTATGAAGGTTACAGTTTGTTAAGTGACCGAGGTGTGATCCAGTGCTAGGAGTCTCAGGTCCCCCCATTTTCTGTTGCTGCAAAGGTGATTTTTATGGACACTGAATAGTTCATTTTCTCGGCCATTGGATAGTAACACCCCTTTCGGGGCTCTCCGGAGGATCATGATGAAGTGGAGGCCACAGCTGGTCCCACGTGTGATGGGTCAGAGAGTTGGCCTGGCAGAGCAGGACACACACACAGGTTACTGTTAATGTGTCTTAGATTGGTCCTCAGGGACCAGGGAGTCTCGTCTCTGCAGCAGGTTGTAAAAGACTTTTTTCTCATTATGCGAGTGGAAACTCAAGGTGATATTTACAGCTAACCCACAGCTTCAACACAGATGTCGAGTGCCTGGCTGGATGTGGACACATGAACTTGCTTTCCTCATGCACCTGAGAGCTGTGCTGGGCGAGACCCGGCTGACTGGGCACCACACTCCCCACCCCTTGGTTTATGACATTGTTGTTTGGGAATAATAAAGAGAAAAGTACAATTTCCCAGGCACAAAGGATGCCTTTGAAAACCAGGTGCTTTGAGAGGGATCTTGACATCGGAGGATGTGCTTTTCAGATTGTACACTGCCTCCTCTTAGCTTGGGGTTAACTGGTCTGTCACACGGCCACAAGTCTCACCTTGGCTCTGTAAAGAGGCAAAGCAGCCCTTGCCAGAATGTGCCCATGGGAGGCGCTTTGAAAAGAATCTCAGGCTGGGCATGGTGGCGCACGCTTGTAATCCCAGTACTTTGGGAGGCGGAGACTGGAGGATCCGGGTTCGCGGCCAGCCTCAGCTCTCTCTCTCTCTCTCTCTCTCTCTCTCTTTCTCTCTCCCCCGTCTCTCTCTCTACTTAGTGAGGCCCTCCGCAACTTCATGAGACCTGGTTTCAAAATAAAGTATAAAAAATAGGGCCAGGGGTGTAGCGCGGAGGTAGAACGCCCCTGGGTTCAATCCCCGGTACCACAAAAAAAAAAAAAAGAATCTCAGGCCAGGCATGGTGGCGCATGCCTATAATCCCAGTACTTGGGAAGCTGAGACAGGAAGATCACAGGTTCAGGACCAACCTTAGCAATTTAGAAAGGTCCTCACCAACTTAATGAGACCCTATTTCAAATTAAAAAATAAAATAGGGTGTAGATCAGAGGTACTGGGTTCTGTCCCTAGTCCCCTCTCCCCAAAGAAAGTAATCTCAATGCTACACTCTAATTTTCAAAATTGTGAAGTGGTTCTATTGCTGTTGTCTCTATTAATTTTATTCAAAAGTGTGCATCTGAGACCATTCTACGTTATAGAGGCACTCTATTTATTTGAAATCTATTTCCCTAGAAATAATGACCTTCTAAATAGCAAGCACTGAATCTCAACCCTTTCGGTTCATCATTATGCACTCTGGGTATACACACGGCAGCAAGCCAAGGGGGAGTAGATCAGATTAACCATGTGGTTTTCCAAACTCAACTTAAAAATGGAAAAAAGAACAAACAATACAATTCCCAAGCCCCCGCACCCGATTGCCTGTGCACCGGCTTGAAGAGCTCTAATTTCTTATTGATTTCTTACAACGTGGGGATACAGTAGGACTGTAGGTGTGATTGAAGTGGCCGGCATATCAGATGACCTCTGCTGTATCTTAGAGAAACCTGACTCAGAACACGACACTCTTCTCCTACCTGCCCCAAAATGCCCTTTTCCCTCTTCCCTCCCACAGCCCTCGGTATCCTGCGACTGTCATAACTGAGTTTTCTGTGGCATAAACCACGATTGTCAGACTGTGGTGGGAGATCCCCCTTCTTGATAATTTTTTAATACTTTTGTTGGTGCAATGTAATTATATATCATTGTGAGAGTCAAAGTGATACGGACATACATGCACACAGAACTTGGTGTATTTCCCTCCTTACACTTGCCTCCTCCTCCCTCTCCTTTCCTCGATTCCTCTCTCCTCATACATGTTAGCGAGATTGGTAGTGAAACCTTCTTGTACAGACGTAACCTTATTTGAACTGTTCCCTTCCTCGTCCTCCTTTTTTCCCTCCCCACCTCCCTCCCTCAATCCCCTTCCACTATCCTACTGATCTCTCTTCTCATCAGACTGAAGTCCCTTTTGTTTCCTATTTTCTCTCTAGCTTCCACATATGAGAGAAAACCTACAACCCTTGACTTTCTGAGACGGGCTGAACTTCCTTAGGATCATATTCTCTAGTTCCACCCATTCTCCTGCAAATCACATAATTTTGTTCTTCTTCATGGCGGAGTAAAATTCCATTGTGTGTATATATACCATGATAATTAATAAATATCGAGAAAAGGTTCAGGCTTTGGTTCTTATCCTAGTCACTAGCTAGAGTCTCTGGGGCAATATTAGCTACTGTTTAAGGAGCTTAGCTTCCTTTCCACAGGCCCAAATGCCTCGGTTAACTGGCCTGCAGAGCCCTGGGCTCTGCTCCCTGTCCTGGGAACCTCAGGATGTGGGTGGTTGAGTGTCTACTCCATGGGGTCTGGAGTTAAGCAGGTGAGAGATCAAATAACCCCTTAGTTGTTTACACTGTGTGACCTTGGGTGGATCACTCTACCTGTCCAAACTCCATTTTTCTAAAGGGAGAAAATAAGAATTTTAATAGTATTTGCCTTATAAAATGAATGAGGGTGAATTAAGTTAGCACATATAATGGTTTAACAAAAAGCCCAGCACAGCCAGGCATGGTGGCACACACCTATAATCTTAGAACTTAGGAGCCTGAGACAGGAGGATCACAGGTTTGAGGCCAGCCTTAGCAACTTAGCAAGGTCCTCAGCAACTTAGTGAGACCCTGTTTCCAAATAAAAAATAAAATAAGGTTGGGGGTGTAGCTTAGAGGTAAAATGCCCCTGGATTCAATCTCAGGTACCACAAACAAACAAACAAACAAACAAACAAACAAAAAAAAAACTAACCAAAACCAAAACCCCAAACAAACAAACAACAACAAAAACCCAACACAGGGGAAAGTCCAAGGCCTATTTATTTATGGTACTGGGAATGGAACCCAGGGACTTTCTACCTCTGAGTTACATCCCCAGTCCTTTTTATTTTTTATTTGGAAACAGGGTCTCTCTAGGTTGCTGAGGCTGGTTGCAAACTTGCTATCCTCCTGTCTCAGTGTCCCAAGTACTGGGATGACAGGCATGTGCCACCACGCCTGGTTCTAAGGCCTACCGCAGTTCTCTGTGGGCTCGTCACAGCCCTCCGACTCCGATTTTACACATTAGCATTCTCCTCTTCCACTTGGAAGGCATTAAATATGTTACACTCCCCTCCTCTGACCCAGGAAATTACGCTCATTTTTTTTTCTCCATTTAGTTAATAGGTTTCACACATCCAATTGTCATCTATAATAACCCACAGATAAAAAGTCAGGAGACCAAGAAATCTCTTCCTTCTAAATATAGACTCTCGCCGATGCACAAGCTCGGGGGGTTCGCCGCACCTCGGAATCTAAATGCAGAGGGCTGAGTCTACCTGCAATGGCCACCACATCGTCCATTCCCAGCCCAGTGGTCCTCTGTCTCCTGTCCTCAGGTTTGTGCACACACCTGGCTATACCTGGGCTGGGAGGCTACACTGGGGACTGTTTGTTCCTGTTCTACTGCTCTGTGGGGACTGTCCCCTCTAGCCATGTCACACGCCTTTACCCCTCTCTCTGAGTATTTCTAGGGGTACCCCTGGGTGGCTTTGGTGTCTGTCCACTGGGTGAGAGAGTAGATTCTAGATGCTTTAACACACACACACACACACACACACACACACACACACACACACAGAGTAATATGGGAAATGGTGAATCGATTGACTATATACATAATTTCACGATGCAGATTTCTGTGTATCAAAACATTATGTTGGAGCTGGGTGTGGGGACACATACTTGTAACCCAAGTGTTTGGGAGACCGAGACAGGAGGATCACAGGTTTGAGGACAGCCTCTACAATTTAGCGAGGCTCTCAGCCACTTAGTGAGACCCTGTTTCCAAATAAAAAAAAAAATAAAATAGGGACTTGGGGGTGTAGCTCAGAGATAGAATGCCCTTGAGTTCAATCCCCAGTACCACATAAAACAAACAAACAAACAAACAAACAAACAAACAAACAAAAACATCATGTTGTCCACCTTGAATATATACAATAAGAAAGAGAGGAAAAAGAAAATTCAACAGCCGCATGCTAGCCGGATGAGCCTGACAGATGGATGGCTCTGCTATCCTTCTGCAGGGCTGGGCCAAGGGAGGCACTGTTTCTGGGTCACTCCCTGAGATTCTGATTTCCCGGAGCTGGCACAGGCACGCCTCAGCTTCCCCGACTGTCGCTTTTATGTTTCGACCCATCGTGTCTCAAGGTTTGGCCTTCTCTCGAGGTGCGGTCTCCAAACCTCATGGCACTGATGGATGAACCGGCTTGTTTAATTTCTGTAGCACAGTGATGGGTTCTTTCCTCTTTATATGCAGGCACCGAGACCTCGGCCCTATGGCTTCTGAACCTCATGAGCCCATCATGCAGTTCCTAGCTAGAACCTTCTATATGGGGCTCGTTGTGAGCCTCAGTGCGGGCAGCACGTGTTAAGGTTTTCGCATGATTTATTGAACGTGGAAGGCACCCCAAATGTGTGTTTCATTGTTAGAATGATGGTCAGTCATGACCACCAAACTCATTCCGTGGTCATTGCCTGCCGAGGGCAGGAAGCAAATGCAGTAGCCTGCTTCCTGGGATTCTTCCAGAGGCTCTGGGATGACAGGATCTGAGAGACCTACGTGATAAAAGTGATTTGGTTCTGAAAACGCACTTTGGTACCCTTGGAACAATTCAGATGGGTGGTTCATAATAGGATATAAGAGTTAGTAAATCCTTTAATTCCACTCCGGAAGTCATTCTCCCAAGTAATTAATATTCTTGCCAATCATAGCTTATAGACTCATAGGATGCTGGAGTTGGAGGCGGCTCTGCAAGAGACTGTCCTCTTCACTCAGGGGGAAGATGGGGGAACCTCTTGTCATGCCAGCCAACACTAGGATCCATTTAAAGGCCACCATCCCCAGCTTCCCTCTCTGTTAATCTTGCTCTCTCTCTATATTTTTCTTCCCTCTCTTTCTCTCTGTTTCTCTCTCTCTCTCTCTGTCTCTCTCTCATTCTATTGTTTATAGCTTCTCAAAGTCACTAAAGCAGGCCAGAAGCCATTGCTTCTTACCAACTGGCAGTGGATTCCAGCAGGACACATGTGTGTGTGTATGTGTGTGTGTGTGTGTGTGTGTGTGTGTGTTTGCATGTGTGCACACCAGCCCTGCAGGAGGGTGATGGGAAGGCAGAGAGGGGGGCAGAATGCTTTGGTAGCTTTGGGGGAAGGCAGGGCAGCTCCACCAGCCCCAACCGCCCCACTGGGTATCATACTATATCCTTTCCCCTTTGGAAAATCCCCAATTGGATTCCAAACACCTTTCCTAATGACACTCACCCTCAATGAGGCCACACGGGTGGTGTCCCCAGCCCACAGTGCTGCGTGTGCCCCTTCTGCCTCTGCACACTGGCAAATTGACTCATTCTCTGAGACATCTTAAAAGGGGTCGTCGGTGAACTGTGACTTCTATGCGATCTTTACAGAGAGTTGCGGGTGTGCGCCCATTGTGGAAATTAGAGAACAAGCAGGCAAATAACTTGAAACTACAGTAGATAAATACCACAAGCAGCAGTAATAGAACAATCACGGGCAATTTGAAGACTTCCAGGCACTAAAAGAACGCATCCAAGTCAGGAAGGCATCTGTACCGGAGAGGGTAAAATGAAATGATTTCCATTCCGCCTCTTTCGCTCATGACCTGTCTCCCGTGCCTCATAAGCACGTTATCTCATTTGACAAAAAATGTCGGCAAATGTGGTGCTAAGTTTAAAGGTTTAATGCATAAAGGAATTAAATTGGGGGGGGGTGGAGAAAGAGCAAAATTTTATATCTTCATACCCAAGGCTAAACTTTTATTTTCCAAGTGAAATATGATCTTTGGGACTTATTAAGTCTGATGTCATGGGCTGCCATCATTCAGATGCGGGGACCCCAGGTGGAGGATGGGGTCGCGGATGGGATCGTCTTGCTCTCATCATCTGCGGCCCGTGCACCAGCCTGAGCTCGCTGGTGGTTTATTTATGGGCCTCTTCTCCCTGCGCGGCTCCCTTGCGGGCCAGCGTCCTCTGCCTGGTTATTGTGCACACCCGGCTTCCGCTCACGGGTTGGCATCATTGAGAGGGTATGCTTCACTAATAATGACACCGCGTGTCTGTGGGTCAGGAGGGCTCCGGAGAGCCAGCCAGCCGAGGCGCCACGCTACATTTGAAGAGATAATATTGTTCCTAGGGAAGGTTATTCAGCTGCCAAGCAGCCCCAGTTTTAAAAAAAAGAGCAACCCTTCCTCTATCTGATGGGGCTTGGTGGTAGGAGAATGGCAGGCGGCCTGGGTTCTCTGTTGACACGGGAGCAAAGTCTGGGCACGAGAGGGTCAGAAGAAAGCTTATGTGTTAGAGTGCATGGCAGGAGGCTGGGGGGATGGCAGAAGGCAGCGCCATCTTGGCATTTACTATTTACATAGGGGCACGGCTGTGCTTCAGGCTGGGCAACTGGCAAAAGGTATTGCCTTCAAAGGCTTGTCATGAGTGACCCATGAGGCCCCACGGCGTGTGTATGGGATTGAGGGATAAGCAATGTGGTGGGTCAGGAGACTTCCTCCATCAGAAACCCAAGGGCATAGGCATGACTGAGACCAGGTTAAAAGCTTTGGTCTCAGCCATTCCTGGTGAACTCGGGTCAAATCCCAACTTCTGGGCAGTGGTTACAGAGGGTGTTGGAGTCAGGATGGACAGTTACTCTATACTTTTCAGTGCTGGAAGGAGAAAGGTGTTCAGAGATAACCACTTAAGGCAGACAAGTTTTAAAAACATGGTATTAGCCAGGCGTGGTGGTGCATGCCTGTAATCCCACTGCTGGGAGGCTGAGACAGGAGGATCACAGGTTTGAGGCTAGTCTCAGCAACTTAGTGAGGCCCTCTGCAACTTAGTGAGACCCGGTTTCAAAATAAAAGCTAAAATAGGGCTGGAGGTGTAGCTGAGAGGTAGAATGCCCCTGGGTTCAATCCCCAGCACCACAAAACCCAAAATCCCAGAGGTATTATATGGGCATCTCTTAGCCCACACCCAGCCTGCAATGATTGACTTCCGGGTGGGGTCTCCTTGACACCACCCTCCCTCAGGTAGAGTGCGTGTGTGTGTGTGTGTGTGTGTGTGTGTGTGTGTGTTGTGTGCATGCACATGTGAGTGGTAGGTCCTGGGAACCTCTTTCCTGTCACCCAACTCAGTGCCTTCAAATTCAGGGGGATCACAGCGCCAGGATAAAGCTGTGGTATGTGCTGGGTTGCCAGGGATCCCAGCCGATGCAGGGCAGTGCCGCCAATTCCTGAATGCAGTGGTTAGATGTGAACTGTTCTCACATCAGAGCAGCCAAGACACACCGGAGCCACAGGATGCAAAAGCATGAGATACAGCAAGCTTGTATGTGATTCCTCCACACGCATGTATGTGTGCATGCACACTGACACACCACACACATGCACAGACACCATACACCCCACGTTCACACACACATCACATGAATGCACAAATATATACACCACACACACAGAGCACACACATATACATGTACCATGTACATACACATACCATACATACATATATCACATATGTATACACACCCCACATACATACACATACCATATGCATACATACACCACACACATATACACACCATGCATGTAACACTACCATACACACATACACACCCCCCCCACATACACATACCATACACACATACACATATCACACGTACACAGATACCACACACACTCCACACACACACCTAGTGCACACATGTCACATCGAGAATCTTTCCCTACTTTCCAGTGGCATCTGAACAACAAATCGGTGAGACTACATAGAGGAGACAACAAAGGCAGGCCCCATTAACTTGGAGGTTTGTCTTTGAGCCATCTATAAAAATAGTTTTCTAAGTAAATTAAGAGCATCTGTACAAAGGGGAAAAACAAATCCATTGACTGAAAATAAGGTTCACAAACATCTCAAAAGCATTTTAACATATAATAAACAATTGAAAGTTATTTTTACTTGTAAGTTTCTACCCATTAACTAGGAAACTACGAGGACTAGCCAGTCTCGACTGGGTGTTTCCTATGAGTGGCATTCTTTCCTCTGTTTGATTCCATGATTTAGATGGCTGACTATCCTCATGTTACAAATGAGGCAGAGGCTTTGAGGGGCGAAGTTCACAAGCCCATGTTTGAGTGTCACCGTTTCTTCTTGGTCCAACCAACAACCCTAGCAACCACCAATACACACCTTGCTTCCTCCCCATCCCATGACAACAGGTCCATTATAGTTGGAAAAGGAGCCCATCTGCTAGGTGACATTACAATGCAAAGAGGTGTTCATATGGTTTGGAATGTTTTGTCCTCCTCTTTTAAATGCTAAACAATATGCACTAACAAGAGGAGGATATAGTGCAAGCCCATGATTCTCTCTCTCTCTCTCTCTCTCTCTTTGTGTCTTACACACATTCTCTCTCTCTCTCTTTCTCTCTCTCTCTTTGTGTCTTACACACATCCTCTCTCTCTTTCTCTCTCTCTTTATGTCTTACACACATTCTCTCTCTCTCTCTCTCTCTCTCTCTCTCTCTCTCTCCCTGGCAATGTCTACCTTTGACTTTATTGATGTGAATGGAAGAGACTGCTCCGATTGCTTCCCTATACCAGCTTTGTTTAAAATCAGGACCCCGATCCTGCTGCTTTGGCGTCCCTCCAGTTTCATGCGCCAGAAATGTTTCAATAGGGAGGCTCCAGGCCAGCTCTCTCCTTGTTAAATCATTGTACAAACCATGTTCTAAGACACCACGCTCATTTTTCTTTCTTTTCTCATGATTTGGTTTGAAGGGGAAAACAAAGGAAGGAGAGGGGGGGATGGTCTGAGAAAACGTGTTTCTTTCCTACGATCCTTGGGGGCTCTCAGTCACATAGACATAACTGATATTTTCCTGCCCCCAAGATCAAGATGGGGCACCAGGTGAGGTTGAAATTTAAGGTGAGGGTAGGATTCCAGGAAAGAGATGGGGCCACAGGTAAGGATGAGATTCTAGATGAGTCTGCAGGTGAGAACAATGGGGACTGCAGGTGAGGATGGATTCTAGTTAAGGGTAGGACTGCAGGTAAGGGTGGATTGCAGGTAAGAGTAGGACTGCAGGTGAGCGTGGATTCCAGTAAAGGTGGGACTGAAGATGGGGTTCTGTATGTGGATGATACTCCAGGTGAGGACCGGACTCTGAATGAGGATGGTTCTGTATGTAAGGATGGGACTCTGGATGAGTTTACAGGTGATAACAGGGCCCCAGGTGAGGGTGGATTCCAGGTAAGGGTGGGACTAGAGATGAGATTCTGTGTGATATGATACTCCAGGTGAGAACCAGACTCTGAATCAGGATGGTCTTGCAGGTGAGGGTGGGATTCTCGGTTAGAATGGGATTTCAGGTGGTGATGGTCTCCAGGTGAGGGTGGATTCCAGGCGAGCATGGGACTGCAGGTGAGGAAGGACTGACTATGTGTGAGGAAGGGGCTGCAGAGGACAGGTTTCTTAGAAAGATAGGAGCAGAGCCTCCTGCTTTCTGGAAGACCAGTTATCTCCTCCCCCATGGCTCCAAGAGTCCTATTCTTTGGAGGACAGTGGAAGGCACCCCAAACATCAAACCAGGACCCCCAAACATTGGGGAAAGGGAGCTGCTTACTTAGATTGTCTTCATCCTCCGTGTTTGTGGTGCCAGGACTTAGGTACTTGAAGGGAGCGAGGAAGGTTGACAATATGCTTACTTTGTCTGGAAAGAAAAGAAGAACAGGAGATGCGTGTTTGACATCGAGTTTCAGAGAAGCCCAATGCTTTCCTATGTTCTTATTATGGACAAGGGAGGTTGGACAAGGGAGGTGGAAAGGTCACTGCGGTTTCAGACACTTCATTCTGGCTCAGCCTTTTATTGAATTTCTGACAGCATTTTATCAAGTTCCTCTCTCCATTCAATTTTAAACTTTATGATTTCCATCTTTCTTCCTCTCCTACTTTCTGGCATCTTCCCTCTTCTCTTGGTCCATGTCCCTCAAAACTTTAAGTAATTATCTTCGGGGTAGCAGTCTTGCGTGGGCCAGAGCCCATCGTATCCAGGTTGTTTCACAGAGAGGAACTAAAGCAGGTGAAATAATGCCACAATTTATAGAGAAGCATGCAAATAAAGCTAAGGCTCTTTTTTGTCTCCTTTGTGGAGAATTTGCTTTAGGGGATTGAAATGCATGAAAAAAAATGGTCTTGTCAAAACTGTAGTCATGTCACTTAGTAGTGTTTGAGCAGAAATATATGGGGGAGAGACGGGAAGAAAGGCAATGTGGAGCAGAGGGTCTGGTAGTCGTTTGTGGACATGGGCAAGTATAACTGACACTGTGGATAGAATTCCAGGGACTGACATTTGCCCACAACCCCAGTACCCAGGAGA
Source organism: Glis glis (assembly GCA_004027185.1). Classification (NCBI taxonomy): domain Eukaryota; kingdom Metazoa; phylum Chordata; class Mammalia; order Rodentia; family Gliridae; genus Glis; species Glis glis. The sequence continues at coordinate 11,440 of PVJS01010711.1, read as the reverse complement.
GCAAAAGCTAGGCAACCATGCATCTTGGGTAATGAACAGAGAGTGCAGCACAGTTGGGAAAATGGGCCAAACCATTTTGGGCCACCTGTGACCAATAAAATATGTTTTCCTCCGTGGCCTCTGTAATTTCTCTCTTCAACAGAGAGGTGAAGGAATTGTAGGTTGGAGGTACGCTTGGGGAAAAAAAAAGACAAATGAAGGGAGCCCAAAGAAACTTTCCTCTTTCTAGAGATTTCTACCGACTAAATTAGACCACAGACTTGAGACTACTTGTCCTTGTAGAACCTTCTCCACGGAAGGCAGCCTGCCAGAGATACAGGACATGGCTTCTCCCTCAGTTCAGGGATTCTCAGCTGCATGCTGAGTCCCCTCGAGTCTGCAAGATTTGCTGTTTTAGTATGAATCTTGACCACGTTTATTAAAAGACGACAGATGGAAATATTACCATTACTCATCCCGTGTGCTACAGATGTACAACAGAGTCATTGGTTATAGTCTTATTAAGTTGTGCAGGGCACAAGCCATCAGGGCTCAGTTTCTTAGCCTCGTGGGGTTCTTTCCCTTTCTTTCGGAAGCTGTTCACACCTGAGGCAGGATGTTTGAGTAGGGCTACCATGTTTGCATCCTGGGCTTCTTATCTGTTTCTATCACCACAGAGGAGAACTGTCTATAAGGGGCTCCTTCTTTGTACTGTATCCCTTGATCTGAGAGTGATTTGTTTCTCATGAAAACACTCACTGGTGGTTTTATATGCCCTTAGCCTTCAGGCATCCGGTCCCAGCCTGAAACCTGCTCTTTTTTCTTCTGAGGCTGAACCTGTTTTCTCCTTAGCCAAGCTTTCCAGAGGCCAGGGGAGTTCACATTGAAATTCATTCAGGAGCCTGTTAACAGCTGTTGCTTCCAGCAGGGACAGGCAACAATATAATGTTCACACAAAGAGAACAATAAATAACTCAAATATAAAATGCCTGCCCCTTCTTCGTTCTACCAAACAAGAAGAATAAGCCCAGGGAAGGATTTGCTCTCCCGAACTCTCACGGCCCAAGCTAATTTACTACAAGAAAATGAAATATCTTGCTTGAGTTATAATTTCATTAAGGGAGCCCAATAATGTTGCACAAAGAGTGTGAAGCTCGAATGATTTAGTCTGGAGGATCTCAAAATGAAATTACAATTTTTTTTAATAAAGCAGGGATACTAGCCTAACACCCACAAAAATACCCTAAACTACTTCAGAGCTCACCTTAGCAAAATTGTGAAATATTTAAAGATTATTTTAGATCCATCCAAGTTCTCACTTTCTGTCATTGCTCGATTTATCAAATAGAAACACAGGGCATCCAGTTAAAATTGAGTTTCAGGTAAACCACACATTTTTTTTTTAAAAGTATACCTACACCCTCAATATTATGTGGGACATCTACAAACCAAGACAGTTATTCATTGTTTATCTGAAACTCATATTTAAGGCAAAGGACTTGAATAGATATTTCTCTAAGGGAGATAGACTCATGGCCAATTAGCACATGAAAAGATGTTCATCATCACTAGTGATTTGGGGATAGAGTGAAAATCACAATGAAATGCTGCTTCATACCCATTAGGATGGCTATTGTGGATAAAACAGAAACGGATGTGCTGGCGAGGATGTGGAGAAGGTAGACGCCTCAGGCACTGTCGCTGGGGATATAAAACGACACAGCCCCTTGGAGTCAGCATTCCCACCTGCAGGTCTATACTCAAAAGAGTGGAAACGCAAAGACGTTTTTGCACATCCATGTCCCTAGCGGTATTATTCACAATAGCCTGGAAACTGAAGCAATTCCAATGTCCATCAACGGATGGATAAGCAAAATGTGACACGCCCGCACAATGGAATATTATTCAGCTTTAAGAAGAAAGGAAATCCTGTCATTTGCGACAATGCGGTTGAAACTGGAGGACCTTAGGCTGAGTGAAATATGTCAAACACAGAAAGACAAATACTGTATGATATCACTTATACATGGAATCTAAAAAAGTCTAACTCAGAAGCAGAGAATTGAATAGTGGTCACAGGGGCTGGAGAAGTGTGTGTGTGGGGGAATGGGAAAATGCTGGAGAGGTATAAACTTTCAGCCATAAGATGAATAAATTCTGGAGACCTAAAATACAGCATGGTGATTATAGTTAGTAATAACATATTTTAAACTTAAAACTTAAGAGAGCAGATTTTGTTCCCTTAGCATACACGTTCATGTGCATGCGTGCACACACACACACACACACACACACACACACGTAACTATGGGTGGTAATGGATGTGCTAATTAATTTGATTATGGTAATTTTTACACAATGTATCCCTATATTAAATCATCACATTATTCACTTTGAATATATACCTTTTTGATTAATTAAATATTTAAAAAATAAATAAATAGTTGCCATGGCAAAAACAAATGATCAAATTTAACTGGACTTTCTGTGTTTTATCTGTCAGCCTTAATTATGCCCTACTAACTTTTCTTTTTCTCAGGTACAGTGGATTTTGGATTCCAGGGGCCAGCTTCAACAAATCAAACCAACCAAAGAAAACAGGAAACCCAACAGAGTTGCCAACATTTGTTTTGTGAAGTAAGCACACCTGTAATTCCAGCTACTACCACCATGGTTTTATAAAAGAAAAATATCTTAATGCTGAATAGCACATATGCTCTGTTTAAGAAGCAATGGCTTCTAAGAAAAGATAGACCACGTCTCTAGAATATTCTTACCAAAGTGAGTGAACAATTACATTTTTTTTTTAAGTAGAAAAATCACAACGAAAGTTACTTGGCGTCAAGGCCTTTCTTTATCGTGTTCTTGATGCCATATTCAATTGGTTCAATAAGAGTGGAGCTCGAACAGTCAATCAATTATATCTTCTGTGTTTCTCATAGACATCTTCTAGAAATCTGGTTTTGTGTAAGTTGCTGATGAGAAATGACAACCATACTTCCAATTGTGGACATTTTGGGCAGACTGAGAGAAGCTGATTCATAGAATGCCCACCCTTCCAGGGCCTCCCACCCTCTGCAAAGCCTAGAAGGAGTTTGGTGACAGGCGAGGTACTTCTCTAGGGGAGCCTAGAAGGGCCGGGTCAGGCACTCTCTGCTTCCCAACCACTGATCTCTTTGGCCCAGATTATCTGACCCGAAGCAGTTGGAAGTTGACCTAAGGGAGAGGCGACACGCTGGCTGGCTTTGGTGTAGGAATCTAGAGTCATTTTCAGGAAGGGACGGATCCCTGGTGGTTCAGACCACAGCACGTCACTTTTAATGCATTACTTGAAATGTTCCAGGACATTTGCATTATAAACCTTATTACTTGTTGCAGAATGAATGGCTTTGCCCTTATTGAAATGATATTTTTGGAGTTTGTGGGAAAGCACTTTCAGAGTGTGGAAACCCTTTCCTGGAACCACAAGAAATCATGAAGGATAGTTGGAATCTTCAAATAATAGGTTTTAAAGTTGCTGTTGTTATTATTATTATTATTATTATTATTATTATTATACTGAGGATTGAACCCAGGGGTATTCTACCTCTGAGCTACACCCTAGCCCTTTTTAATTATAGTTTATTTTATTTTGTTTTAAAAAATATACTTTTATTGGTGCACTGTAGTCTCACATCACAATGCATTTCAGAGTGATAGTGACACACATGCCCATAGCACTTGGTGAGCTTATTAATTTTATTTTGAAACAGGGTCTTGCTAAGTTACTGAGGGCCTTGCTAAGGTCCTGAAGCTGGCCTCGAATCTGTGATCCTCCTGTCTAAGCCTCCCAGGTTCTGGAATTACAGGCATGTGCCACTGTGCCTAGCTTTATTATGATGTTGATGTAACAACAGTTTGGGAAAACTACTACACTGTCATAGGGAGAAGATAAACTTATTGGAATATGTGTAATTTAGGCATTTTAAGATTTTCTTATCATCTTGTTTAGAAATTAAAATATCCCCAGTTAATAGTTTATTTATTGTTTCTTGCTAATATTTTAGGGTGAGAATATCTTTGCATATGATGAACATTTTGGATTACCTTCCTTGAGAAGTACATATGGATATTAACAAGTTTTCATTCAATATCAAAAATTCACGAGTCCCCTAAAGCTCCTCCCCAGAAGAATGTTTGGTATAAAATATTACAATATTAAGAACCTGCTGTTGGCTGGGCATGGTTGCACCCACTTGCAATCCCAGTATTTGGGAGGCTGAGACAGAAGATCACAGGTTCGTGGTCAACCTCAGCTACTTAGGCCTTTTGCAACTTAGTGAGATTCTGTTTCAAAATAAAAAAAATAAAAAATAGGACTGGGGGTAGAGTTCAGAGGTAGAATGTCCCTGGCTTCAATCACCAGTACCACAAAAAAAAAAAATAAAAAAGAACCTGCTGTTGAAGTATTATGTGTTAATAAAGTTCTTTGCCAAGTCCGAGTAACCACATGTATTGAAGATACTGGGTTACTTGGTTGTGAGTTAGCTTGCATAATTCGTGGTGACTAACTTTGTTCTCTTTGGTGTACTTATTCCTAGTAAAGAAACTGAGACAATAGTACTAAAAGAGAGAATGTTCTATGTGATTCTGCTTATAAAAAGTTTCAGTTATAGGCAAAACTGCTTCACAGTGAAAGAAATCAGAGTGTGCGTGGTGCTTCTCAGGGTGGGCTGGGGATTGACTGGGAAGAGGCATGAGGGATCTTTCTGGCACAATGAAAGCACCTATATTTATTACTTTTATTTTTAATCTACTTTTATTGGTGCATTGTAGTTTCACATCATAATGTAGTTCCGAGTGATAGGGACATGCATGCACACAGTAATTAGATAGGGGCATGAGTTATGTGCGTATGTATTTGTCATGGTATTGTAGCACATACGGTCTGCACATTTCCCAGTATATAAATTCTACTTCCATTGTTAAAATGTTAAAAAACAAACATTATGACTGGAAAAGAAAAATAAATGCTAGGAATCAAGCCTCTAAGAGTTGTTTAACCTAGAAAAGCGAGAATAGGGGATAGAACAAAGTATTATTTAATCTACAAAGAGGGAAATTAAGCATGATAGATATGAAATGAAGATGTCTGCTAGGAAAAAATAAACTATCTACACTCATGTCCACACTCATCAGGACTCAGATTCGGATTCTATTTTCTGCTTAGTTTATAGATATGAAAGGCTCAGAGACACGAAGAAAGATTAGACACTACAACAAGAAAAATCACAGCCTCAGACCTAAAGCCCTTTGGAGCCGTCCTTCGATCCACACCAAGACAACTGTGTGAAAATACAACCGAGCATCACTCGTGAGAGCCGCAACCAGAGCTTTGCAAGGTTGAAAAGTTGAGATCAGAATGATGTGGCTCCAGCCCAGGCACTTGGGTCTCAGTAGCCCTGAGGACCAGAGGGCTTACATTTTGACTCACTGTGCTTTGAGGAACCATGAAAAACTTACCTTCTTTGGACCTTACCTGACAGATGCAAACCCTGTTTTGCTTATAAACAATTTATAAACCAACTTTTACCCAATCTAACAAAATTAAAAAAAATCTTTTGGTGCGTGAGCACATCAGTTATCTGGAAAACTCATTCACGTGAAATAACACACGTGCTAGAAATTTTTAGCCAAGAAATGGTAATTGCTAAAATATCTAAGGGTTTGATCTTACCCTCTGCCTCCTTTTTAGGACTTTTTAGTCCTAAATGTTTTATAGGATGGGTTATTAAAAACACACGCACACACAAATTGGACACTTTGGTTCTGCCCTTATTTCAAAAATTGAAAGTGAGGTTTTGTACTTTTTTTTTTGTCTTCTCCTTTTGTAGGCCACATACGTTTCTACATCTAGCGTGGCTATCTTGAACAATTATGTAGCTGGGAAAGAAGGTTGACAGTTGGATTCCACAGAACTCGGTTGGTGCCCTTGGGCTACAATTCTTCGGCCTCTTTTATAAGTTCCCTTCTTATGTTTTCCTTTTGCCAAAACACACTCTGACAGATGGCCTCCCTCAAGCCTGACCCACTTTCTTTCCTAACCGTATATTCTAATCGAACACAGGTACGTCTTTAAGTGGATGCTGCTTCTATCGAAACACAAATGCAAATCAGTATGAACAGGTGGGCTACCCTGAGAAGCAAAGAAATAATTAACCTCCATGCAGGCGGGAGAAAGGAACAACATTTTGGAGTCAAGGCAAGGAATTTAACTCACATGCTTTCGGGGACACGGAGTTTAAAACACTGCTTTCAATCACCATCCTATGAACCAACCACACAAGGTGGTTCGGGCAACTTTGAAAAAGAAAACTCTGTGAGCCAGGCGCAGGGTGGTGCATGCCTGTAATTTCAGTATTTGGGAGGCGGAGATAGGCAGATTGCTGGTTTGAGGCCAGCTTCTACAGCTTAGCAAGACCCTAATTTTTTGATATTTTCAAAATTAAAAAATAAAACGGGCTGGGGGTGTAGCTTGGAGGTAGAACACCTCTGGGTTCAATCCCCAGTACCAAAACAAAACAAAACAAGACTCTGTGTTGGCAGTGAGATTTGTAAAACACAAGAAAGGTTGACTCTTTTTGGTGACTGTAGGGTGTGCATCTCTCCAGCAGTTTCAGAGATGGATAAGACTCATGGGTTTGGTTTTGAAAGCATTCCAGGAAACAGGGGGCCAACCTGCAGTATGGGTTGCTCACCTAGTATTGTGGGCTTCTCTGTGTCCCCCCAGAATTCCTATGTCGAAGCCATCAGCTCCAGTCCCTCTAATGTGACTATATTTGGAGACAGGGCCTTCAAAGAGGTGATTAAGGTAAAATGCGGCCATTAGGATGGGCCCGGATACAATCTGACCAGTGTCCTTCTAAGAAGAGGAGATCAGCACATGGACACACATAGAGGGACGACCAGGTGAAGACACAGGAGACACAGGCCACCTACAAGCCAAGGAGAGAAACCTCAGGATAAGCCAACCTGCTGACACCTTAGCTCCAGACTTCCAACCTCTAGAACTGGGAGACAACCAATCTTGTCATCTCTGCTGCCTGGCCCGTGGGACTTTGCTGTGACAGCCCTTCAGACCAGTGCATTCATTCAGCAAGGACTTACTGCCTGCAAATAATTGCATGGCTGATTGCACAATTTCAGCCTCCAATGCTATAAAGGAATGATACAGAAAGACCTCCCTGCTTCAGGAGGCATCTTTTAGGAAGTGACTGATCAACTGAGACCTGGCCGCTGATAGTAATGTCCGCTGTAATAGTAATGTCTCTGATCCCAGGTAGTCTCTCAGAGGATGATTGTGGGGTTCTTTACTCAGGAGAGGGAAGTACATTCCAGGCAGGAGGAACTATATTCAGGAAGACTGAGTAGTGAGCTGGGGTCTTGTTTAAGCTTCCCTGTCTAGGTAGCTCTCCATTACTATTAGGATGGGGTCTTGAGGTGATAATATAGGATTAAAGTTTGAATTGGGAGCCCCAGGGGACCAGACAGAAGAACCCACAAAACTTCTGAATTGTGAGAGATGAACAATGGGAATAAGGAAGGAGGAGATAATGTGCAGACCTTAAGAATCACCTCCATGCGTATCCCACGGGATAACCCACGTTTGGATACTCACGAAGAAAGGGGCATGATGCTCTATTAGTTACCTCCAGGCAGACATGGCAACCTCAGTCAGTTCAACAACAGTGTTTCTTTCTTTCTTGGGTGAGCTCACAGTTGGTTATGAGATTGCCAATTTTAATCTAGACTGGATTGAGTTTCATACATGAAAAAAATGGGTAGAAAGTCATGGAATCTGCCTGGGATCCACTGAGGGTTATAGAAAGGGGAAGAGGATGAAACAATATGGTTGAAAGGAAAACAACAACAACAACCAACAACTCAATAATTGCTCCAAAGAGTTGAAATTTTGAATGAAACAGTGAACCTACACCCGCTGCTTTCCGGGTAAGGATCCACAAGACACTGGGTGCCGCCTTGCCTCACGGTGCATTGACGTCAGAGTCCCAGGCTCCCCAGCCTATCACCCTGGGGGTCGGTGGTCATGTACTCTTCCTTCTGTGCAGGGACCAGAGGGAAGGGGGAGCCCTGGTCATCCTTTGAGGCCTCCAGGGAACTCAGGAAATGTACGCCTCCTGAATTCCTTCTCAGAGTTCCCAGATGCCTTGGAAGCAGTCTCGACTTGAAAGCCGCATTCAGCTCCTGGCATCGTTGAGAGCCATTCATAACGGCCGGGCACAGTGTGACTCCTGATTCATGGGCATCAGAAGCATCGCTGCCAATTAGCTGCACGAAGCGATTCAGAGCTCTGGTATGGCATTCGCCCCTTTCTCATTTCTAAGGCATTTGTTCTCCTCCTGGGGAGTTTCCCTCTCACCGCATATCCCCACGTCAACATCGGGCCACACCCCAGGTAGCCAGTGACTGCCAGGCTGAGTGCAGTCTCCAAGACCACGCAGCCTTCTCGCCTTGACATATATATTGCAACCCAGCTAACTTCGGTTTATTTTTGGAGGCAGGGGAAAAAGCCTAAACACAAACAAGCACATGTCAGATTGCTCATGTGCTCTTCCAGATGTGAACGGTGGGCACAGATACAGATGGCCCGACAAGTGATTGACGGGGGAAGGTGAGTCTTTGCAAGGAAGTATGTTTAAATTAGGAAAAAAAATTCTAAAGGTGTGTGTTTTCACACTTCACTGAGACTCGTAGCTCTCCAAATGATCTGCCAGGGCTTTCTGCGGCTTTGCAAAGTTCCAAACAACTTCTTCATTTTATACTCCAGTTGGGAATGGCTGCTTTTAGAAACCGCATGACATCATCCTCTATTCGAGTCTAGCATCCTCAGTGAACTTGAAGTGTGAGTGCTACTGCAGGCTCCCTCACTTCCCTGCTGGGACAAAGGTCGTGCTGGACCACCCAGGGTTGGAGGGCTTGGCCAGGTGGCCATCCAGCCTGGAAACGACTATGGGCTGCCTCCTCTACTTGGGCATCTGAAATGTCCAAAGGATTGAGAGATGATGTCACCAGGAGAGAAGGTCAGAGGTCAGCTGCCATGCTGTTTCAAACACTGATACCAAGCAAGAGCTCAAGTGGCTCTTGGGGCAGAATTTCCTTCCACTAAAACCAGCAAAGCAGAGGCTTTCCTGAGTGACTCCTTTAGCAAATTCCACCTCAACCTACACCCTGCCGCACACTCAGCTGGGCAGCTCATCTGTTCACGGTAGCAACTGCATTCTGGAGTTATCTAAGCAGCTAAGAAACTTTCTACACAGGCTGCCGTGTATGCCTCAAGTTAGAAAATAAGGCGCGTTCTTGCTTTATTTAACACCATAGCCACATACCAGCCTGCACACACTGAAGTAAGCATGCAGCCACCCCAACGGCACTCACGTCCACACATGTTGTCCCTTGTCCTAATTTTCTGTCGCCGTAGGAAATGCCCCAGCTGTTCTCTTCCTCTGTGTTCCTTATGTGTTAGCTCTGATCTAGACCTGGGGCAAAGTTAGCATCCGTTCCAAAAGGCTGAGTGTCTAAGAAAAACGAAATCTCATAGTTTTGTTATGTCCATCTCTGCCACCATAGGGCGCTATTTCCTTTGGGGAACCATTGACCGGAGCTGAAGGAGCTCTTGGTCAGAGTTAGCAGGTGGTAGAGGGCTCAAGTGATAGATTGAATTGTCAGGGGTCTGGGGGCTGGGATCAGGAGCCTGTATTGCTCACTTGGCTCTGAGGATGCGTGCATGTATGAAAAAGTCTACAAGAGATGGCTAGACTGTGATTCTGGTCAGGAATTTCAGCTTGAAGCTGTAAGGCCTCATAAAATATAAATTGAGCTGTGTAGACCTGCAGAGGTGCTCAGAGGAGTACAGCTGTGGCAAGAAGGCTAATACTCTGCCTATGAAGTGTTAATTCTACCCTGGTTTTCAATTTTTTGTTCCCATAGACCTAGTTCCCCCCCAAATCCTTCTTCAATATTGTTGCTTCTTTATGGGTTCTGTATCTTCCTCATGGCCTTCCTTCCCTCTTTTCTTTGCAGGCAGGTTATACCCAAATCCTTTTGCTTTACAATTTTACACACTATTTCCTTTTTATAAAAAAATGATATCCTAATTAGCTTTCTCCAGACAGGCACCTCTTGCCTTTCCTACGCTGGAAGCATCAACCCTAAACCATCAGTTGAGCCAGTGAATGGGCAACTTCATGGGCCTCAGGTCACTGACTTGGAGACTCACTCGGGTTTTTGAGCAGTGCGTTGTGCATTAATATCCCCCCAGTATGGCTGTCTTGTACACAAGCTATCACTGGACAATGGAACACAAGTTATGAGCCACATCTGCCACCTTCCTCTTCTCTGCCCTTCTTGCTCTCCATCTCTTGCACCAGCAGGGACTTGTGGAGCATGCTATTAGCTATCTTAGGTGGTGGCTAGTGTGGGTGTTACTTTTAAGTTTTCTTTAATGTGAACACAGTTTCTTTCTATTGCACGGAGGGCACATTTCCTCACGTGGCTGTGGATTTTGGATTGTGATCTCATAGGGACATTGAGGTTGTGACAAGCAGCATCTGTCCTGCTTTACTTAGCAAGTGCTCTGGGGACAGGGTGCAGTCTGCCGCCATGTGCCTTGGTCTGTCCCAGTTTGTCCTGTCATTCCGGTGTGATCTTTAATAGCATCACTCCAACTCACAAGTGCTCCAGTTTGGAAGATAAAGTATAAGGGCACCCTACTTATGAACAAAGCTCTCATTTGAAGGTGTGTAGCCTGAGGCAACTGTCCTCTTTAATCCCCGACTCACTTCTGATTCTAAAGCCAATCTCTTCACTTTCTACTAGACATCTTACCTGAATATTTTTATAGGTGTTTCTGAGTCCATCTGCTCAAAACCAAATGAGTGTCTCTAGCATGTCCAGCATTTCTCCGACCCATTTAATACCATCTACTTAGGGTCTCAATTAGAAACCCCCGAGCTACTTCCACTCATCTATTTTCCTTACTCCACGTGTTAAGTGGGTTACCCAGTTCTCTGGAGTGCTGCTTCTAGTCATTTCTTAGTTCCACACCTTGCTATCACCATAGGAGATGTCATGTGGATTTTTGTGATAATCTCCTATTACATATATCAATTTATCCTTCAACTTGTTGCCCAAATCACTTTTCTTGAGTGGGAGTTATGTAGAGGTCCAGAAAGTAAAGGGCAGTAGAGAGCACTGGAATTTTATGCAGCCACAAAGAAGAACAAAATCACATCATTTGCAGGGAAATGGAGAGAACTAGAGAACATCATGCTAAGCGATATTAGTAAGTCACTAAGAGTAAAAAATCGGATGTTCCCCCTAATCTGTGGGAGCTAGATAGAATGGGATGTAGAAGGGACTTAGAAGGGAAGAAGAAGAAATCTTTAGATGGACAAAGAAGGTG
>PVJS01010710.1:21561-47484 GCA_004027185.1 Glis glis | reverse complement strand
GAAGGACGCCTCCAGACCCCCATTCTAGCACATACGAAGGACGCCTCTAGACCCCCATTCTAGAACATACAAAGGACGCCTCCAAATCCCGTCTTAGCGCACACAAAGGACGCTCCAAGCTGCAGAGATCCAGGGGTTCTGGTGCTGCCGGTCCTGGTGCGACTCAGCTCACTGTCCATGGGGGCCCTGCTGTAAAAACAGCTCACTATTTATGGAGGGCCAAGTACTGTGCTAAGTTTGGGATGGGGGACCCTTCCTTTTATCCAGAGCCACACTCTAAAAACAAAAATAAAATAAATCAAGCAAAATGTCAAACACAAGCACAAAAGGCAACTCAATTTAGATTCTCTTTTTCTGGAAGAAATATCAACTATTCAACTCGCAGAATTTTTAAATTAAGAACAAGAAACATGGGACTTCATTTGATAAATAGAATACTTAGAAAATCTACGGTACTCCTGTCTTCTGTTTCCATCTTGGGGAAGAAGCGCAGCCCAGAGGGCTCACTGGAGCAATCCATGTCAGCAGAGACAACACTGTGGACAGAGGGACCCGTGTGGACACCTACTCTGTCGTCCACCCTCCATCCACCCATCCTCGCATCCCGCACGCAGTATCGAACAGACAAGACACTTGCGGGCGTCTCCAGGAAGGGGGAAAGTGACTCCACGCTCCTTAGGAGTGTATGGCCTAGAGGGAATTATGACACAAAAAAATAAGACACACGGCCACAAAACAGGGGAGACGCGGAGTTTCGGAAGCTACACAAAAAAGATAAACTGCTTTAAAAGGTAAAATTCAGCGGACATCAGAGATACTACTAACTGCCAAAAGACACAGCGAAGGGCCGGACATGGTGGCGCATGCCTGTTATCCCAGTACTTGGGAGGTTGAGACAGGAAGATCACAGGTTCGAGGCCAGCCTCAGCAACTTAGCAAGACCCTGTTTCAAAATAATAAATAAATATATTTATTATTATATTTATTATATATTTATAATAATATATATAATAATAATATTTATTATTATTTATATTATATATTTATTATATATTTATATATTTATATTATATATTTATTATAATAATATTTATAATAATATAATAATAAATAAAATATATTTATTATTATAAATAATAAATAAATATATATTTATTATTATCAGAGGTAGAATGCCCCTGGGTTCACTCTCTGGTACCAAAAGAAAAAGACACAGCTAAGGATTCCAGGAGAAGGTGGTACTTTACTTAGGGTGAGCCCAACTGTGCCCCAGGGGAGGATGGGAGTGAGATGGCACCTGGGCACAAAGCGCAGCACAGACACAGGCAGAGAAGCCAGAAAGTTTGGGATGCGTGCGGGAATGAGGCGGAATTCCACCTGGCTGATTCTGTGGGAAGACCGGAGCCGAGCGAGCGTGGACGGATGGGTCCTGACAAGTGTGGCAGGCCCTGCGGTGGCTCTGGAGCCCTCTGGGAGTTGCCCCCACAGGCCAGGGAGGCAGGGGGTGGGGATTAGGTCAGGGGTCAGACACCGGGTCAGCTGGCCTCTGTGACCAGGGAAAAGGCCGCACTTAAAAGTCCCTGGTCGCCAGGCGTGGTGGCGCATGCTTGTAATCCCAGTACTTTGGGAGGCGGAGACCGGAGGATCCGGGTTCGCGGCCAGCCTCAGCTCTCTCTCTCTCTCTCTCTCTCTCTCTCTGTCTCTCTCTATATATATACCTAGTGAGGCCCTCCGCAACTTCGTGAGACCCGGTTTCAAAATAAAGTATAAAAAATAGAGCCAGTGGTGTAGCACGGAGGTAGAACGCCCCTGGGTTCAATCACTGGTACAGCAAAAAAAAAAAAAAAAAGTCCCTGGTCCCCGTAGTCTTTCCCGGGCCCCAGCGGTGGGGGACACGGGTGTGGCCCTGCAGTCTGAGGTCTCAGGAGAAGCTCCCTGTAGTCTCCCTGGAGGGCGATGGTGGAAGGGCCTGGCAGGAACGTGTGAGTTGGTTTGAGGACAACTTGGCATTTCAACGAGGGGGTGGGTAATTGGACTTTACTGGATCCAGGCGAGCTGCAGCTACCCAAGCCAGGAGCCTTTCTAGGACCAAAGCTCTCCCTGGCTTAACTCTAGGCTGAGCACGGTGCCGAGCAGAGGCGGGAGCCAAACATCTGGATTCCAGCAACTGCCTGAGTCCTCTTCAGCAAAAAAAGACTACAGAAAGCAACGGGCAGGGCGCGGTGGTGCATGCCTGTCATCACAGGACTTGGGAGGCTGAGACAGGAGGATCGCAGGTTCAAGGCCAGCCTCAGCAATTCAGCAAGACACTGTTTCCAAATAAAAAATAAAATAGGGCTGGGGGTGTAGCTCAGAGGTAGAATGCCCCTGGGTTCAATCTCCAATCTACACACACACACACACACACACACACACACACACACACACACAAAGCAAGCAACAGCCCAGGATCCCTGCACACTGGGGGAGTGGGGGCTTCTAAACCCCCGGGGAACGAGCACTCCCAAGTCCCTGGGAACATGGGGGAAGCAGCGGGGGTACTCTGGGACAGACACCCCTCAGCCACACCGTCTAGCACGGGCACTTCCTTCTGCTCTCAGATCCCTGCCCAGGGTGTCCTTTCTAAATAAGAGACAGGGGACATTTGTCAGTTCTACCCATGTCCTTTGTTACTTTTCCTGTATCTCTTCTGAAATCTTATCCTGAAAAAATAAGTCTGCTACTTAACTAAGCCCGATAGTCTGCTCCTTCCCTCCAGTAATACTCTGGTGTCTCAAGATCTTGGATTATTCACACCCAGCCCTCCATCATTTGACACAAACCCGAGCAGAGCAGCATCTAATGCAGCTGCCCCCCCCCCCATGGCCCCTGAGCACAGGCCACCTCAAGAGGAGAGGCCGCTTGGAAACAGCGAAGGATCGCGCCACGTAGGAGAGCCCCTCACAAGCAGAACCCACGGTCTGCTCCTTGCTGGGCCCCCTACTGTGACCCCTCACTGAGACCCCTCACTGAGACCCCTACTGTGACCCCCTTGCTGTGACCCCTCACTGAGACCTCTCACTGTGACCCCTCGCTGAGACCGGCACTGTGACCCCTACTGTGACCCCTCGCTGAGACCCCTACTGTGACCTCCGCACTGTGACCCCTCGCTGTGACACCCCACCCGGCTGTGACCCCTCACTGAGACCCCTCACTGAGACCCCTACTATGACCCCTCGCTGTGATACCTCACTGAGACCCCTACTGTGACCCCCTTGCTGTGACGCCTCACCGCCCCTTGCTGGCAGCAGAGCTCCCATTGTCATGGCCCCAATTGAGCTGGCCCAGGAGGTCACTGGTGGCACAGCCCTTCTTGACAGCACTCTGCCAACGTGTGACCCTCTCTGAACCCTGCGATCTCTCCTGTGGAAAGAGACCCAAATGCCGGAAAGCTTTAACTACAAATAGGTTCATCCTGCCGAGCGTGGTGGCACACGCTTGTAATCCCAGTACTTGGGAAGCTGAGACAGGAGGATCCGGGTTCGCGGCCAGCCTCAGCTACTTAGTGAGGCCCTCTACAACTTCGTGAGACCCAGTTTCAAAATAAAGGATAAAAAATAGGGCCGGGGGTGTAGCTCGGAGGTAGAACACCCCTGGGTTCAATCCCCAGTACCGCAAAAAAAAAAAAATAGGTTCGCTCACATGTTCTTCACAAAATAGCAAAACCTCACATGCCACCATGAACACACGGTGAAAATACACAAGGCAAGTGCTGAATTTAGTGATGTGTTGCTTAATATCAGGGTACGTTCTGAGAAATGCGTTGTGGGGTACATGTAGGAGGATACTGCCGGCTAACATGGCGTGCAGTGTATAGAAAACTTTGTGTGTGTGTGGTACTGGGGATTGAACCCAGGGGCATTCTACCTCTGAGTTACACACCGAGCACCAGCCCTTTTTATCTTTTATTTTGAAACAGGGTCTCGCTAGGTTGCTGAGAGTCTCACTATGTTGCTCAGGTTGTCCTTGAACTTGCAATCCTCCTGTCTCAGCTTCCCAAGTACTGGGACTCCAAGCATGCACCACCATGCCCGGCTGCAAACCTTTTTTTTTTTTTTTTTTTTTTTTGCGGTACCGGGGATTGAACGCAGGGGTGTTCTACCTCCGCGCTACACCCCCGGCCCTATTTTTTATACTTTATTTTGAAACCGGGTCTCACGAAGTTGCGGAGGGCCTCACTAGGTAGAGAGAGAGAGAGAGAGAGAGAGAGAGCGAGCTGAGGCTGGCCGCGAACCCGGATCCTCCGGTCTCCGCCTCCCAAAGTACTGAGATTCCAAGCATGCTCCACCATGCCTGGCTGCAAACCTTTTTTTCACACAGAAGTATACTCTATAAAAGTATAGTCTAGTAAATACATAAAGCAGTTATGTAGTCACTTACTCTCAAGCATTCTGTACAGTACAGAGTTGTATGTACTATATTTTCATAGGACCGGCAGCGCAGTAGGTTTATTTACACCAGCAGCACCACAAACACATCAGTAGTGTGTTATGCTATGACATTATGATGTCACTATGACGTCACTAGGTGATGGGAACTTTTCAGCTCTATTATAATTGTATGGACCAACACTTACCACGTGGCCCATTGTTGACTGAAATACTGTGCAGTGTGGGACTGTATCTGTCCAGCTACTCGCTACTGCTCTGTCTACAGAACCTACTACAGACTGTCTCATAGTAATCCTTATTGATTTCATAAGCTATTTAATCATATAGGCAAATGCAATAGAAAGTCAAGTAAAATAAGCAGGATAGAGATTTGATGCGTGACATGACTACATCCACATTAAACATCCTACACAAGCCGGGTTCATGCCTGTAATCCCCGGACCTGGGAGGCTGAGACAGGAGGATAGCAGGTTTGAGGATAGCCTCAGCAAGTAGTGAGATTCTCATCAACCTAACGAGACTCTGTTTCAAAATTAAAATAAAATAGGGCTGGGGGTGTAGCTTGGAGATAGAATGTCCCTGGGTTCCATCCCCAGTACCACACACACACACACACACACACAAAAATCCTACATATACTCACACAACAAAAATAAAATACAACCCAATGCTAATAGTGATTATGTCAACATGGTAGCATTGGGTTTTTGTTGTTGTTGTTATCTCCAAATATACATTTAAATATGTGCAATTATGTATAAAGCTATTCACCGGAGCATCTTAAGAGTAGCAAATACTAGAAACAAGTAGATATCAAGCAGTAGGTGACTAGATTATTAGAATTCCTTACAGTCATTAAAAAGAAGGGGGCAGATCTATATGTCCTGATAGGGAGCAATCTCTACAATGACAAAACCAGGGTCCAGAAAGTGTATTCAATATGCTTCCATGTAAGTCTAGAAAAAGCCAAGGGCTAGGGGGAGGGATGAGAGAGAGAGAGAGAGAGAGAGAGACTGACTGACTGTCTGTCTGGGAGAGGTATGGATAACAAGGAGGTTAGTGGTATGAAATTTGATTCTTCCCTAAAGATCTCAATTTTTGTAGTGATGTGACCTTTCCTAAAACATATTTAAAATGGGTTTTGAGCCAGGCTTATTGGTACACACCTATAATCCCAGTAGTAGGGAGACTGAAACAGGAGGATCACAGGTTCGAGGCTAGCCTCAGTAACTTAGTGAGGCCCTCAGCAATCTACTGAGAGCCTGTTTCAAAATAAAAATATAAAATAGGGCTGGGGTGCAGCTCAGAGGTAGAATGCCCCTGGGTTCTATCCCTGGTACCCCCCCACACACACAATGCGTTTTGAATAAAAATGGACCACCTAGATTTCTCTCCCACTGGACTTTTCCAGCAACACCATTTCTTCCTCCATGGCCAGAATTCTATCCATTGTTGAGGCATCCATGACCCTGGGCTGTGCCACCTGTCAGGTCCTCTATCTCCTGCCTCTAAATGCCAACCAGTTAATCAGCTTATCCTAGAGGGGCCGCTCTAGTGGCAGCCAGGCCTCCTGGGAGCCCCAGTGGCACAGCGAAGGCCCAGGCCACTAACGCAGCCACCATCTGCAAAGTCTACGTCTACAAAACCCTCTTCACACACGATTTCCATTTGATTTTCCCAAGTCCATGTGGTCTGCAGTCACACCTCCACATCAGAGCCCAGGAGACCGAGGCCCAGGGAAGTGGGATGAATCCCCGCAGCTTCCGGCCGCGAGGAGGGGACAGATAGAGGGCTGGTACCTCTGTGTCCTTCCCACTTCCTGGTGCTGAGGAAAGGGAAGGGGCGGTGCTGGAAACACAGGCTTTCCTTTCTTGGTGCTGACAAACGTGTTTTGAACCAAACACCACCCTTAAGTCTTGCCCAAATCCTCTCAGCTATACTTCAACGACATTTCTTATTATTGCTAATCAACTAATACACAGCGGCCCAGCCATATCCTCCCAAGACCCCAAGGGCGGGCAGATGATCCCTGGGGGCTCACAGCCAGCCTCCACCTCCGAGGTCGGGGCAGTGTGGGGAGAGGTCCCTGGAATGTCACCTCACCCGTTACACCTTTCCTTCCCCTTGTTTGAGTGCAAGCATCTATTGCTGGCCCCGTCGCTGCATTCTGGGGGCCCGCAACCTGTCCTGTTAGCCCCGCAACCTGTCCCGTTAGCCCCCAGGTTCACAGACGAAGAGGATCATGTCCCGGATGGATCATACCCACGGCCTCACCCGCACCTGGTTTCCACGATTTAGATAAAGGGACGGGGATGGCTGAGCCAGGGGATTCAGAATCTACTGAACAGACTCTGCCACAGGACGAGACCTCTGGGGCCTTGGGATGGAATGAATGCATTTCACATTGAGAATGGACATGAATCTTTTGGGTTCAGAGGGTAGACTGTGGTGGGCAGAATAACGGTCCTAAAAATGTCCATACTCTAATCTTGGAACCAATAAAGATTTTGCATTGTAGGGCAAAAGGGATTTTGCAGATATACTTGTGGTTATGGGTGTTATAGTGGGGAGATTATCTGGATTAGTTCTATCTAACCACATGTGTCTTTAAAAGCAGAGAAGTAGCCGGGCGTGGTGGTACACACTTGTAATCCCAGTACTTGGGAGGCTGAGACAGGAGGGTCACAGGTTCGCGGCCAGCCTCAGCAACTTAGAGAGGTCCTCGGCAACTTAGTAAGACTCTGTTTCAAAATAAAATAGGGCTGGGGGTGTAGCTCAGAGGTAGAATGCCCCTGGGTTCAATTACCAGTACCACAAAAAGATAAAAATAAAGCAGAAAACTTTCTCTGGCTGGAGTCAGAGAGATTCAGAGAGTGAAAGACTCGACCTGCTGCTATGGCTGGAGGGCTGCACAGAGGATGAGGAAGAAAGCAGCAGCCACAAGGAGCAAAGGCCACTGGCTAACGGCCAGAGGGAGACGAGGGCCTCGGCTCACATGGAACAGAGAAGTCAGGCAACGACATAAATGCGGGTAGAAGTAGATTTTCCCAACAGCCTCTAGATAAAAGGCCCAGGCTTGCCGACCTTGATTTGTGCCTCAGGAGACCCTAAGCAAGAACCCAGCTGGGCACACTGGACTTCTGACCTATAGAACTGTGAGATACAAAAATGAACACGGTTTCTGGGTGTGGTGGCACACGCCTGTAATCCCAGTACTTGGGAGGGTGAGACAGGAGGATCGCAGGTTTGAGGCCAGCCTCAGCAACTTAGCAAGACTTCCTCAGCAACTTAGAGAGACCCTGTTTTCAAATAAGAAATAAAAAAAGGCTGGTGGGGGTACAATGCTCCTGGGTCTAATACCTAGCACCACACACACAGACACAAAAAAGAACAGTTATAAGCCACTAAATATGTGGTAAATTGTTTCGGCAGAAAGTAAACGTGTCATCTTAGACTCAGAACGGCCCTTAGAAATCACTTAGCTGAACCCTTCATTTAGCCAGGTGTGGTAGCACAGGCCTGTGAGCCCAGTACTTGGGAGGCTCAGGCAGGAGGATGGCAAGTTTGAGGCCAGCCTTGGTGACTTAGTGAGACCCTGTCTCAAAATAAAAAATATAAAGGGCTGGCGATGTAGCTCAGTGGAAGAGCACCCCTAGGTTCCATCCCTAGTACCACAAAAAACAAAACCTTCATTTTGTAAATGGGGAAACTGAGGCCCACAAAGTGCAATACAGGAAAAAAAAAAACAGCAAACAGCAGAGAGCCAAAGGACCCAGGACTCTCAGCCTAACACCGAACTGTGGAACACAGTGCAGACCTTTGTAAATGACCACAATCAATCACTTCAGAAGCGACGAATCGCACATAGCCTACACAGATTTCCCGGCCTGTGTCCCTCTCTGTGGGAGGACAGTCCACACAGGCTAGACTTCATTCATACAAAACCCAGCTGGCTCTTAGGCCAGAGAGAGAAGTTAGATTCTGAAAGATCACAAAACCGAGGGAAGGCTGGTCCTGGGCCAAGGCCACTTGAATACACCCCCACCACCAGTCACTAGCTCTAATTGGCCTACTCAGAGGAAGCTACTAGATGCCTGTCACCAGGGCCCTGTGGCTCAGGAGCCATGAAGGAGAAGCCTTCCAGAGCTGAGGAGCTGCCTCTCCAGGGAAAACAGAGAGGCAGACCGGACCCCAGCTTCAAAAGACATGGCTGCGCCGAGCGTGGTGGTGCACGCTTGTAATCCCAGTACTTTGGGAGGCGGAGACCGGAGGATCCGGGTTCGCGGCCAGCCTCAGCTCACTCTCTCTCTCCCTGTCTCTCTCTCCCCCTGTCTCTCTCTCTCTCTCTCTCTCTCTCTCTCTCTCTCTCTTTCTCTCTCCTTAGTGAGGCCCTCCGCAACTTCGTGAGACCCAGTTTCAAAATAAAGTATAAAAAATAGGGCCAGGGGCGTAGCGCAGAAGTAGAACGCCCCTGCGTTCAATCCCCGGTACCGACAAAAAAAAAAAAAAAAAAAAAGACATGGCTGCACTCCCAGCAACATCCCCTTCTCCAACTGGAGTCTCGTAACTAATCCCAGAGAGTTCGGATAAAGGCTGAAAAAGGCAGAGGACAGTCCAGCGAAGGCGGCGAGGGCAGGCAGGGTGGGAGGCCAGGGTCCCGGCCCCACTGCTGGCAAGCTGACCCGTGCGCCCAGCCTCTGCCTCAACTGAGGGCTTTAAACCCACCCCTTCTGTCACCCCCTGCTGCAAGCAGTCTCCCCCCTGGGTACTGGTCCTCAGTCTTTGTGAACCGAGGCCCTCTGTGAGCAAGTGCCACCGTGCACGCTGTCCTTCCATCTGCAATACCATCCCCACCACACTTCACCTTGCAAACTCTTTTTTTTTTTGTGTGATATGGGGATTGAACCCAGGGGCGTTCCACCTCCGTGCGACACCCCCGGCCCTATTTTTTATCCTTTATTTTGAAACGGGGTCTCACTAAGTTGCGGAGGGCCTCACTAAGTAGCTGAGGCTGGCCGCGAACCCGGATCCTCCAGTCTCCGCCTCCCAAGTACTGGGATTACAAGCGTGCGCCACCACGCCCGGCTCCTTGCAAACTCTCACTCGCCCTTCAAGCCTCACTCAAGAGTCTATCCACCCCTGAGCCATTCTCAAAGCACTTGGTTGCTCCTACCCTGCCAGAATATTGTTCATTTTCTATCCTATTCGAAGTCATGTCTCATCAGCTCCTACAGCTCTGCCTTCCTCGGAGACTCGATGTGTGAACCACATCCATGACTTCCGGCTCCCAATCCTGCAGGGGCCTGCGCATAGTAGACACCCAGTGAATGCTCTTGAAGTGGATTTGAATATTTCTTTCTAAACATGAGGCTCACAAATGTTTTCTAAGATCAGACTCATATGTAACAGAATCACACCCGGTCGGTCAGGAACCTGAGAAATTCTATTGCCCCTTTACTCTGTGGCTGAGAAAACAAAGTCCGGGTCCCACAGGTAATAATAATGCCCAGACAGGGGTGGGATTCAGAGGCCATGAGGAGAGGAAGGAGCCGGAGTGGGTGAGCCCTGGGTGAGGGAGGGCAGTGGAGTCGGACCTGCCCCGGCAGGAAGCCAGGGCTCTGGCCAGCACAGGGCCATGTCACCACAGCCAGCTTGGACTTCCTGCTCGGGTTAGCGGAGCCTGCAGAAGAAACAGCGCTGGGCTCTGGAGTCTGACGGGTCCATTCGCACAGCCTCAAACAAGTCATTTCCTGCTCTGAGCCTCAGTTTACTCATCTGCAAAATGTGAACAGTAACAGTGCCTTCTCTTCTCACAGTGTCCTTGCATGCAAACGCTGCTCCCCTGACCAGGAATACTCTAACCGACCCTCTGTCCCCAAGCAACTCCCTCCACCAATCCGGACAGACTCAATCTTGCAGGTCTTCTCTGGCCACAAAAAAGTCAGGGTTCCAGTCAGAAGCCCATCAGACTCCCTATCCATCTCCTGTGCACTCAGCACAGAGAGAGAAAGAGACAGAGAGACAGAGAGAGAGAGAGAGAGAGACAGAGAGACAGAGAGAGAGAGAGACACAGAGAGAGAGAGAGAGAGAGAATGTGTGTGTGTGTGTGTGTGTGTGTGTGTGTGTGTGTGTGTGTGTTTTACTGGGGAATGTATGTGTGTGTGTGTTTTACTGGGGATCGAACCCAAGGGCATTCTACCTCTGAGTTACACCCGCCGTCCTTTTTACTTTGTGTTTTGAAACAGCAGGGTCTCACTAGGCTGCTGAGGCTCAGCCCCCCAAGTACTGGGGTTACAGGTGTGCCCCCCCTCCGCTAGCACATTAACTTTAACTGAGTGACCCTGCAATCAGGCATTTCACGTCTGTCCCCCCGGCAAACTGTCAACTCCACCAGGGCAGGGCGGACGCCGTTCTCCAGGGCACTGATGGGGCATGGCGAGGGTCCGTGGAGTGAAAGCTCGGCTTGGGGAGAATGTGCGCCTCTGAGTTAACACTGTGCCCTCCAAGCCGGCCACACAAAGTGCTGGGGACACAGGCCTGAGCTGTCTGGAGGTGCCCCGCTGTGCAGGAAGGGAGACAATGACATCCACACCACAGGGGGACACTGTCTGCTCCCTGAAAGGTGGTGGGGGTGAGCCGGGGGGTGCTTGCTGCTGGGGTCCGCAGCTGCACAGCGTCTCCCCGTGAGTGGGAAGCCTTCCTCCTCCATCCTCACTGTCCACTCTACCCCGCTTAGAGTCTGAGAGCGGCATATTGGGGGGGGGGGTAGCAGAACCAGGTGCCAGCGCGTCCCCGTTCCTTCTCTGGGCCTCAGGTTTGTCCTCTAAAGTGGGGGGTCCAGACAGACCAGGGGGAAGCCTGAACCTCCCCACCTTGAGGCTGGGGGCAGGGAGAGTCGGAGAGAACCCACCAGCGGAGGCAGAGCGAGGCTGGACGGAGGTCCAGGGCCTGGGGAGGCCGAGCAGCTGCCTGCACTCTGGATCCCCACCAGGCCACTGGCACGCTGCCGCTCTCAAGCCAGCCTTGATCTCTGGCCTCGGGCCAGCAAGGAAACTTGGGTGTGGACCAGGGACCTCCCTGGAAACCAGATGTAGCATCTACAAGGAGCTTCCCGGGAGGAGCTGCGCCAGAACAATCCCCAGCCGCATGACGTCACTCTCCCTTCTGTTATCACCCAGAGCAGCCTCCAGGTGTGGCCGTGACCTGCCACAGTCATCCCAGGTCAGCAGCAGGGACCCGGCTCTTGCTCACCTCCACAATGAGGAACACAGCCCATGCCCCCGAGTTCTCAGTGTGACGGCAATCCTGAACCGCGCCCGGGGCCTCCGGTCCCTGTCTGGTCTTCACCGCCTGCCCCTTCCCTGGCTTTCCCCACACCCTCAGCCTTACGAGGCCCTGGCTCAGGTCACACTCCTTCTTCAGATGAGTGAGGTCGCACAACAACAATGACACTGAGGACTGCCCCGTCAGGCCCCGCCCCAGCGCTTGGCCCAGCTCCTCTTCACCCTGAGAGACCTGGGGCCGTCCATGATCCCCACTGCGCTGCAGGAGGGCGGCGGCCCAGGCCTCCCACGGAAAATAACTGCCTCACTAGCCCCTCTCCTTCAAGTCTCTGCTTACGTTTTGCTTTTAATTGGTATCTTGCCTACTTCAAAGAGTGGCTGGTAGGAGAATCAGTGGGGCTCACAAGTAGGGGAAAGCTTTGTAAACTATAAAGTGCAGTACACATGGATGTGGCTGTTACGTTAAGGTTTTGTAACTTCTTGAGCTTTCTGGGTTTCTTGTGTGTGTGTGTGTGTGTGTGTGTGTGTGTGTGTGTGTGTGTGAGAGAGAGAGAGAGAGAGAGAGAGAGACAGAGACAGAGACAGAGAAAGAGAGAGAGAGAGAGATAAGGAATTGAACCCAGGGGCGCTCTGCCACTGAGCTACATCTCCAGTCCTTTTTATTTTTTATTTTGAAGCAGCGTCTTGCTAAGTTGCCCAGGCTGGCCTTGAACTTGCGATCCTCCTGCCTTAGTCTCTCAAGTCACTGGGATTACAAGGATGCACCACCATGCCTAGCTACTTTTTTTCTTTCTCCTGTGGTGCTGAGAATTGAACCCAGGGGGGCATTCTACCTCTGAGCTACATCCCCAGCCCTATTTTTTTTTTATTTTGAAACAGGGTCTCACTAAATTGCTGAGGGTCTCACTAAGTGTCTGAGGCTGGTTCGAACCTGTGATCCTCCTGTCTCAGCCTCCCAAGTACTGGGATTACAGGCATGTGCCACCATACCCGACCACTTTCTGCAGGAATCTTTCTACACAGCCTCTCTGCCCAGGGGTCACCCGAACCCTCAGCACACACACCCTATGAGTGACTTGTGGCTGCCTAGGGCCAGGAGGAAGGACCACTCAGCTGTGCGTGCACCTCGTGGGTCCTGGCTCTGTGCTCTGGGTTCTGAGTCTGTGTGTCTCCTCTCCCACATGACAGCACAGAGCCTCACTTTGTCCCCTGTAAAATGGGCTGACAATCCTCGTCTTGGATAACACAGATAAAACAGAGGCAGATCATGGATCCTGCTGAATGTTGCTTCCTTTCCCCATATACAGCGTTAATTGCATTTCTACTCTCGTCAAACCGATAGGAACTTATGGCTCCAACAGTATTTGCCCCTTAAACTGCTTCTTAACCTGCCACACCCAAGGCTTCTCTCCCTCAACAGAACAAAAGACCTGCTTTTGA
This sequence comes from Glis glis, assembly GCA_004027185.1. Classification (NCBI taxonomy): domain Eukaryota; kingdom Metazoa; phylum Chordata; class Mammalia; order Rodentia; family Gliridae; genus Glis; species Glis glis. The sequence continues at coordinate 34,331 of PVJS01010710.1, read as the reverse complement.
AAGACGGGCAGGGACCACAATCTCTCCACCTCCCCACTGTGTCTGGCACAGGGTTCTATAAAGCACTGATTAAATTACTGGTGAAAAAACTTATAAATATTTATACCTGACAGATAGCTCTTATTAAAAGAAGACTGCCTGGATTGTAGGAGATAAGGTGGGGTTTTCAAACCGCACTCCTCAGAAACCCTGGGCTCCTGCAGGTGTCTGCTTTGAATTTCATGGACATACAACTCTGATGTTGCATTAACAGCAGCTAATGCCTATTGAGCACTTGCACCTGCACCAAGGTCTTCTGAAATTCTTTGCAAGTGTTAGTTCATTCAGTCCTCTCAAGGACATGTGGTGTGTGTGTGTGTGTGTGTGTGTGTGTGTGTGTGTGTGTGTGTTTGCGGTACTGGGGATTGAACCCAGGGGCATTCTACTTCTGAGCTACACCCCCAGCCCTATTTTTTATTCTTTATTTTGAAACAGGGTCTCACTAAGTTGCGGAGGGCCTCACTAAGTAGCTGAGGCTGGCTGCAAACCTGAGATCCTCCTGTCTCAGCCTCCCAAGTACTGGGATTACAAGCATGTGCCACCACGCCTGGCTTGTGTGTAAGTGTTTTACTGGGGATTGAACCCAAGGGCATTCTACCTCCAAGCTATACCCTAAGCCCAATTTTACTATCTATCTATCTATCATCTATCTATCTATCTATCTATCTACCTACCTACCTACCTACCTATCTATCTATTTTGGGTACTGAGGATTGAACCCAACGGTATTCTATCTCCAAACTACACCCCCAGCCCTATTTTACTTTTTATTTTTGAAACAGGGTCTCACTAGGTTGCTGAGAATCTCGCTAAGTTGCTGAGGCTGTCCTCGAACCTGCGATCCTCCTGTCTCAGCCTCCCAAATACTGGGATTACAGGCAAGCACCATTATCCCTGGCTTTCACAATGACTCTTGAGGTAGCTAGTGTCATTTCTCTCTCTCTCTCTTTTTTTTTTTTTTTTTTGCGGTACCGGGGATTGAACCCAGGGGCATTCTACCTTCAAGCTATACTTCCAGCCCTATTTTTTATTCTTTATTTTGCAACAGGGTCTCACTAAGTTGCAGAGGGCCACACTAAGTAGTTGAGGCTGGCCGCGAACCTGGATCCTCCTGTCTTGGCCTCCCAAGTACTGGGATTACAAGCGTGCCCATGCCTGGCTCATTTCCCATTTTTAACAGATAAGAGGCTGAGGCACAGAGAGGTTAAATAATTGCCCAAGAACAAACAGCTAGTTAAGGGCAGAACTGGGATTTGAATCAACCCTCTGACCTTATAGAACACACTCAACCCCCACAATGCACCACTTCACACAGTCATGGCCTCCCCTTGGGCTACAAGAGCAGCACTGTGACCTCTCACCCTCACTTCTCAAGATTTCTATTCATCATGACAATCTTGTTAATCGACTTCCCAGTAAGTGTTAAAAAGCAGAACTTAGGAGAGGAAATTGTAATAACAAACCCTGGCCTTCTGTGTTGGGGGAAATCTTCCAAGAAAGATTTCACTTGGAAAAGGCTCCTGGTGCAACAGGAAGTTTGAAAACCAAGGGGATGAAGTGTGTGAGGGAGTCCCAAGGAGCAGCGAACACCCACATTTCCCTCCCAGCTCACCTCCCCTGGACTTCCCCAGGGCAGCCCCGTACAGGGCACCTCCTTCCCGCCCTCCCCAGAGCCGCCCTCCCAGCAGGCCAGGGCCTCAGCCCTGGGTGAAGCGGGCATGCGCCTTTGGAGCTGCTCTCCTGGGGCCTCTCCCACCTCTGGGCTTCAGAGGCAGGACCTACAGCAGCAGTCAGGTCAGCTTCCTGGGGACCCTGCCCGGCTGAAAATGACCCCAAAAGCTCAGACTCCCTGGCCTGTGCACGTCCCGACAGCCTCATGATAGCATCTGGCACCCTTTCCCTTGTGCTTAATTACTGACCATGATGGGGAGCTCACTACCCCACAGGACAGCCCTACTGGTTACATCTCACAGAGTAAGAAAACCTCACTATAACATAGTGCCGAACTTACGGTCCCTGAGCAGATTCTGTAAGGCAAGATTTTTGTTTTTTAATTTTGTTTTCCTAATTAAAATCAGGCAAGCAAGCCTGAAATTTCAAGTTCTTGGGTCACGTCTTGACCGGGACAAATTTCCCTTGGGTCCCATCCAAGGTTCAACCAACCCCCTGCATATAGAGAATGGGTCTGTTTACATAGAGACCAGCCACATCACCACAAAAAAATACTGTCAGCAGAGCAGCCAAAGACCGGGCCTCTCCGGGGCAGGGAAGCACCGACCGTGGGTCGTGGGCCAGAGCCCAGAACTCCCCGACACAGGGCGGGGCGCAGCAGCCGCCTCCCTCCTCTAGAGCCACCGGTCTTGGGCATTCTTGGGAATCCAGATGAAACACATTAATTCATCACTCAGAAATTATGATGAGTTTTTTGTCCTGTTGACCTGGTGTACCATGAGTACAGATGATAAATTCCCCGCGGGCCTTCCCTGAGTGTAGCAGGCAATTTAAGGAAGTGTTAACCTTCTGCGTGACATTGTCCCTCTGTCACTGCGGCGACTGCGCTGTTCCTCTATATATAATCTTTACATCATCCCCGGCCCTGTAGATCTGAGTGGACAGTTATTACACGCTGTCCCATTCTGAGCACCTATAACAAGGGCATCCCCGTCCCGAAGATTCAGAACAGCGCATCCTCCTTTCTGACACCTGCCTGAAGGGTCAATTCAAGTTGGCAAGCTCCTAAAGGGGGTGAGCCAGAAAGGGGGGGCACCCACACCTACAGGTTATTTCCCCTCTGGCCCTAACGCCATCATTTTCTGGCTTACACTATTCTACTAAAAAAAAAAATAATAAAACTGGATTAACTACCCCCGGAGGGGCATTTAGCAAATTAGATGAAATGATGTGCATAGAGTGAGACAGAACCTTGTAGAACGACTGAGGGTGTGGGTACTGGAACCTGCCTGGGATAAAGTTCTGACTCGGCTGCTGACGGGCTGTGTGACCTCGGGTCCTTTACTCAACCTCCTGGTACCTGAGTGTGCTTATCTTAAAGCTGATCTTGTGCTTATCTTAAAGCCAGTGTCTTATTTCTCAGAGTGGTTTGTAGACTGAGAAGCACAGAGGGTCTGAGACAGTGCCTGGCACGTGGTGGGCACCCAGAGAAGTCTCCTGGGCGGCAGGGTGCATGAGGCTGACAGTGCTATTTTTGAAAACCCGACGAAGCTCTTACCCATGCACCGTCTCCATGATTCCTCACGATAGCTCGGTGATGAAGAGACCGTCAGATCCACTCGTCCATGTGAGGAAACCGAGGTTCGGCTCAGATGCTGAGGTAAGGCAAGGGGTGGAGCTAGATTCGAGCTCAGCCGCTCCTCCTGCTGCCCTGCTGGTTCTGTTATCTGTGCCAACCAAACGCCACCAACCACCCCTGACCCCCCAGGGAGGGAAGTTCCAGACCAGCCAGAGCTCCATCTATTCTGCTCTGAGCCATTTCACAACGGCCCTGGCTGGAATATCACCACACCACAGAGGCCAAAGAGGCCAATTCCTATCCCACCTCGATTCCTGCACGCGTACACACCTTGAGTGGTGGCTTCTTTTCCTCCATTCAACCCCACGGAGGCGATGACTATGACAAAGTCCTCGCTGATCCTCTGTCTTGCTCTAAAAGCTTCAATAGCTCCCCGCTACTCACAGAGCAAATCAACTCATATAGGAAGCGCAAGTCCAAATTCAGCACCTTCCTTTTCAAGAAGCTTCCCAGCTTTAACACCTCCCTCCCTCCCTTTGGGTGGCTGGGCCAGACTCCTCTCAGTTCCCTGGACTACTCCTAACTTCTGTAACAAGCACTCGGGGCAACTCAGAACCCCACGTTCCAAACCATTCTACAGCGCAGCCACTGGTAGAAGAGAGACCTGAGCCCACAGGCTCAAAGTCTACAGACCTGGACCTGAATCCAAATCTCTCCATACCCGGAGAATGAGTCTGAATAGCAAATACTCTGCTGCAGATGTGAATTATTTGTTATGACCCTAAACGTACAAGGCCAGTACAATGGCCTGATGCATTGAGATAAATGAAACTGTCTCATCCTGAATTAGTCAGCTTTCTGTTACTGTAACAGATACTTCGGACAATCAGCTTATAAAGAAGAAAGGTTTACTCTGACTCACAGTTTTGGAGGTTTCAGTCTGTGGTCAACTGGCCCATGGCAAGGCAGTGAATCAAGATGGCAGCACACGGTGAAGCAAAGCTGCTCATCTCATGGCTGGGACACAAAAAGAAGAAGAGGAAGAGGAGGCTGGGGTTCCATTATCCCCTCGAGGGCAGGCCCCAGCGGCCAGAAGACCTCCTACCTCTAAAAATCGTCACCACCTCCACACTGGGGACTCAACCTTAACACATGGCTCTCGGGGACATTCTAGATCCAAACTACAGTAGATACTAATGCTTCCCTCCCGCAGGGTCTCATTCATGGAGGCCCCTTCCTCCCCTGTGGCTCTCTGCACTCCGGCCACGCCGGCCTCCTTGCCTTTCCACGAGGCCCACAAGGGCCTCAGCCTCAGAACCGAGCCCTCCGTCCCTGCACGGCCTCTGCCTGGGATGCCCTTACCTGAGGTGCCTGATCGCCATGCGGGTTCCCCTCGGACGCCACCTCCTCAGAGTCCTTCCCGCACGGCCTGCCTCCAACGCCCCTTCCCGCAGTCGACTCCTGCCACGAGTCGACTTTTTCTTTCTCACAAACTGTCCTGATCTAGCTACCGTGTCTGTTTATCTGCTTATTGCCTGCCTCTCCCGGGTAGGGTACCAGCTCCAGCAGGGCGAGGACCCTGTCTGTCCAGTCACTTTTGTATCCAAACCCCAGGGAGCAGTGCGGGGCCTGCTGCAGGCGCTGGCCACAGGTACCGAAGCTGCAGCACAGACAGGATGGCGCTTCTCTCTGGCTGCATCCTGGGTAAGATGCGCCGGTCCCCATTCGACAGGCAGGGAAAGTGAGGCCCGGAGACATCAGACACCATGCGGATTCAACTGGAACAAAGGCCTTTCTCCTCCTCTGGGGCTCAGCTGGTCACGGAGACTTGCTGCTGACACCTTATCAAAGAACTTGTACCTCGAGACTGTCTTCTATTAGCGAGAATTGTTTCCGTACTTCCCACAGGGGGAAACGCTGTTTTTATGAAGGTAAAGCTGCATTGTGATTAACACGTAATCAGGATTCATCTACATTATAGCTATGCGAGTGAAAAAAAAATAGTTGGGGGTCTTAATATCGTGCTGGTAATGTTACAATAAGTGTGTTCCTGACACGATTTCCTTATTAGGGTCCTCCTCTGTAAATTTTATTGCATTTAATTAAAAATTATTGCTAAAAGAAACAGCTGCAGATGGTCTTATTTTAAGTCAGAAAATTAAAAACTGAATATTCTCATCAGTCAATTTCAACAAGAAGCACAGCCACGTGCATTAGGATGTGAGGGTTTTGAGATTATAATAATTTTTATGACAGTTCCAGGTCCTTTCAATGAAACTTAATGAAAGCTCTGTGTGACTTCATTTGTCAAAAACATCATAATAATAGGAAGGCTCCCGGCACACGGGCAGATCTAAAGATACCAATGAATACCACAACTAGGATCTGCCAAAAACCCAGCAACGGTTCAGTCCCAACTCTACCACACGGCCATGTACACTAGGCCATAGAATACCTTTGTTAGATAACGACGGGTGTATTCGTGCATTTGTATTTGTATTTATGTATTTGTATATCTGTTGAATGCACGTATTTGTTGCTGCAGTACTGTCTATGGCAATAAAAACAAAAGTTGGCCAGGCGTGGTGGTGCACGCTTGTCATCCCAGTACTTGGGAAGCTGGAGGATTGCAGGTTCGCGGCCAGCCTCAGCTACTTAGTGAGACCCTCCGCAACTTAGTGAGACCCTGTTTCAAAATAAAGAATAAAAAATAGAGCTGGGGGTGTAGCTCGGAGGTCAAATGCCCCTGGGTTCAATAACCAGTACCGCAAAAAAAAAAAAAAAAGTTGGGTTTCACTCTCTTAGGCAAAATACTGTACTGACTATGCTCTGAGGATGTGGGGGTGCTCTGGCGGGTAAGGAAGAGGGGTGCAGGGGGGGCTTATGCTAGATTTTGTGCCTGATTTCACAGTTTTCACTGTGATCACTGTCCTTGGTCTGAACTGCACATACAATTACCTTCCCTGCCCCAACTTTATTATTTGGCCCTCTCCTTTAACTTTTATTTATTTTGGGGGGTATTGAGCCCCAGGTTCTTGAGCGTGTCGCTGGAGCCACAGTGCAGCTGTGGACAGTTGTGCCACCCAGGGCCAGCAGGAGGGGCTGCACCGGGGACCTTCCCGGGAGCTGCCGTCCCTGAGCGCGCTGATCTGTTTGAAGTGTTCCCCCATGAGCACGTTCCAAACCCAGAGCCCCTGGCTGCTCGCCACACAGCTGACCACAGGAGAGCCAGGGTCCCCACTGTGGCCCCGAGGGAGAGCGAGGACCTTGGCAGCAAGCTCCAGGGAAGCTCAATTTATCGACGCATTGCCAACAGAGGCACAAACCACCAGAAAACAAAGGCTTTTCCCCTTAAGCCCTCGGGACCAACAAGCAATGCGACACGACATGGGGGTGGCTGTGTTCCCCTGCCTCCTGCCAGGGGGACACTCACAGCTATTGGATTAAGAACACAGGAGGAAGTGCGACACGGTGGCACACACCGGTAATCCCAGTACTTGGGAGGCTGAGACCTGAGGATCACAGATTTGAGGCCAGCCTCAGCAACTTAGCAAGACTCTCAGAAATTTGGTGAGACCCTGTTTCCAAATAAAAAATAAGCCGGGCGTGATGGCGCACGCTTGTAATCCTAGTACTTTGGGAGGCGGAGACCGGAGGATCCGGGTTTGCGGCCAGCCTCAGCTCGCTCTCTCTCTCTCTCTCTCTCTCGCTCTCTCTCTTTACTTAGTGAGGCCCTCCGCAACTTCGTGAGACCCGGTTTCAAAATAAAGTATAAAAAATAGGGCCGGGGGTGTAGCGTGGAGGTAGAACACCCCTGGGTTCCATCCCCGGTACCGCAAAATAAATAAATAAATAAATAAAAATAAAAAAAATAAAAGAGGGCTGGAGGTGTACCCCAGAGGTAGAAGGCCCCTGGGTTCAACCCACAGCACCACAAAAACAAAAAACAAAAATGAAACCATGGAAATCAGGTAGTGGTAGAGACCACACTGGACTGAGAATCAGACAGTCTTGGGTTCAAGTCCTGGTGTGGCCACTTGCCATCTGTGTGACACACCATTGTTCACAGCACTTCACCCGGCTTGTTTTCTCACCCAGAAAATGTGGCCAGCACATCCTGCCCATCATCACAGAAAGAGGCATTCATTCATTGATTCATTCATTCATTTTTTCTGTGTGTGGAACTAGGGATTGAACCCAGGGACGTTCTACCTCTGAGCTACCCCCAGCCCTATTTTATTCTTTATTTTGAAACATGGTCTAAGTTGCTGAGGCTGGCCTCGAACCTGCAGTCCTCCTGTCTCAGCCTCCCAAGTACTGGGATTACAGGCGTGTGCCACTGTGCCCGGCTGAGAGAAGCATTTACACTGTAATGATTGTGGGATCACAAAGCCCCTGCTCTTGCTGTCCTTGGGATAAGAGGCATCAAATGACTCCAAATCAGTGCTGCTCAGGCTGCTACAGGAAGCCATGAAGCCATCTCATGAGAGAGTCCCAGGGAGAGCCGATGCCACACCCCAGGCCCCAATTCATGACCCTGGGTTCACTGATGTGAGCTCATGTCCTGAACACCTGGTCAAACAGACAGAACAGCTGTGTGGTGTGAAGACAGAGGGAGAGGGAGAGGGACAGAGACAGACATCCCCAGAGTGAGCGCGACCAGGCTGTGCCCCCCAATTCCCCCCCTGTGGGATCAAATTCACCTCCTGAATGCACCACGATTGTGTGTGTGTGTGTGTGTGTGTGTGTGTGTGTGTGTGTGTGTGTGTTGCTGGGGAATTGAGCCGAGGGGCATTCTACTTCTGAGCTGCACCCCCAGCTCATTTTATTTTTTATCTTGAAACAGGGTTCCTACTAAGTTGCCAGGAGCCTCACTAAATTGCTGAGGCTGCTCTTGAACCTGTGATCCTCCTGTCTCAGCTTCCCAAGTACTAGGATCGCAGGCGTGCGCCACACGCCCAGCACTGTGATCTCGATCGTGGTACTTAACAACAGTCAGGCACACTGGTCCCTTTACTCATTTAGTCTTGACAAGGTTTGGAGGCAGGTACGATTATCATTCCTATTTACAGATAAAGACGGAAGCACAGACGGTCACTTCTCCAAGGTCACACAGATAATATGTGACAGTGTAGACTGAAACCCAGGCAGCTCAGCTCAAAAGCCCATGTGATCATAAAAAGCCACTCTAAGCGCATCAAGAACAATATGCGTTCGTAGAGGAGAGATGAGAAGAAGCCAGTGTAGCAGCATGAGTGGGAAACTCCAGGGGCCGGGCACATGGATGCACACTGTAAAACTCTTTTAACTTTTCAGTAAGTTTCAACATGTTTATAATAAAACACTGGGGAAAGTGGCCCTGGGGATCTGTGCTGATGGTTAACACTGACTGATTAAAGTAGACTTGTTGAAGCCGGGTGTGGTAGTGCACGCCTGTAATTCTAGTACTTGGGAGGCTGAGACAGGAGGATCGCAGGATTGAGGCCAGCCTCAGCAACTTAGCAAGGCTCTCAGCAATTTGTTTATTTTATTTGGAAACAGGGTCTCACTAAGTTGCTGAGAGCCTCAGTAAGTTGCTGAGACTGGCTTTGAACCCGAGATCCTCCTGTTTCAGCCTCTCAAGTATTGGGATTACAAGTGTGCACCACCATGCCCAGCTGGCTCTCAGCACAGGATAAAAAATAAAAAGGGCTGGAGGTGCAGCTCGGAGGTAGAATGCCCTGGGTTCAATCCCCAGTACCAAAAATAAATAAATAAATGAAATATAAAAATAAAGTAAGCCAGGCCTGGTGGCGCACTCTTGTAATCCCAGTACTCAGGAGGCTGAGACCAGAGGATCTGTGTTCGTAGCCAGCCTTAGCTACTTAGTGAGGCCCTTTACAACTTAGTGAGACCCTGTTTCAAAATAAAGAATAAAAAATAGGGCTGGGGGTGTAGTCTGAAGGTAGAATGCCCCTGGGTTCAATCCCCAGTACTGCAAAAAAAAAAAAAAACAGAAAGTAGACTCATCATCATGCAAGATACAAACAATGACGGGGATTTAAACGACACATTTAGGACAAGCCGGTTTGGGTAATGTTTTGCAGAAAAACAGATACTTAGTAAGTGTATGCAAAGCACCATGTTGCCCAAAATAGGTACTTAATAAAATTTTATTGTGAAGCTCAAAATCTCCAACTCATCAACAACCTTTACTAATCTAGCAGGTAACCAACGCATGAGGGGCCTGTGGGGTATTTAGGAGTGAAGACGGGGTTCCCTACTGAGACCCCTGGCTGACCTAGGACATACAGCATCCTGTTTGGAAAGGAACAGTATTGGACTAAATCTCTGCTAAAAACATTTTTATTTTTGCATAAAGATCTATTCAGGGCATTTATTTATTTATTCACTTAGTGCTGGGGATTGAACCCAGGGGTGTTCTATCTCTGAGCTATACCCCCCACCCTTTTAGTTGTGAAACAGGGTCTCACTTGGTTGATCAGGGTCTCGCTAAGTTGCTGAGGCTGGCCTTGAACCTGTAATCCTCCTGCCTCAGCCTCCCAAGTACTGGGATTACAGGTGTGCACCACCACACTGGTTGAGGATACATTTTAAACTAAAGGATGACAAAACCCCCAGCCCTATTTTATTTTTTATTTTGAAACAGGGTCTTGCTGAATTGCTGAGGCTGGTTTTGAACCTTTGATCCTCCTGTCTCAGCCTCCCAAGTACTGGGATTACGAGCGTATGCCACCACGCCCGGCAGAGAAGGAACTTTCTAATCATCCATTAGACCCTGAGCTGTGCTCTCCTAATTTACAGGTCTCTAAGGGCTCTCTGGAGTCTATTCTTTACTGACTGTTTCTTGAAGGGACATACTTTTAGTAGGAAAGGACTTGGATGGAAGGACACTGAATCACACCACGGGAGACTTACTCCCCCCAGTCCTCTGAATGCTCCTGCTGGTGCCAAGGAGAGTCTCGGGGTGCCAGGATGTCCTTCACACCTCTCCCCTTTATCAAAGACACTGGCTTCAGCTCACAGCCCCGGCAAGCGATCCCCCCAAGCTACACTGGAGGCGCCCTGTTTTATTTCTTTTTGTATCTCATTCTTACAAGCGCCTTCTATTCATAGCAACTGATACTGCTATTCCGCTTCCAAATAATGACACCAAGTTTCCTTTATGCATTTTTCAGTAAAAAAAGATGGACTGACTTAAAGAAAAATACTAAGTCAGTCATATATAGGCAGCGTCACAGAAATGTACAGGTAGGACAAGAAAGGCAAATGCATAAGGGACAAAGAAAGGCCCCAACCTTCGCATTTTACCCACGAGCAAACACGGCCCCCTGGCATGTGCGGAGCTGAATCCAGGTCTCTCAGGCGCTTCCCTGCCCTGGTTCAGAGCGGTGGATATTTCTTTTGGCTTCTGCCTCTGACCCTCACACTGAAGCAAGGTGCAGGGCCGGACAAGCAGCGGAAGGAGGGAGAAACTGCCTCCCACCCTCCACCCCGTCCGACCCCAAGCCCCTTGCACAGGTCTCAGCTCAGCAGCACCCCACCCTTTCACCACTCAAAGCACCTTCAGATGAAGCAGGGGCCCCGCCCCAAGGCTGGCTCCCGCCTCTCAAATGGCTGTGCCTCCTTGCCGGGACCTGCTCCAGCCCCAAGCAGAGATTTCTCTCCCCCTTGGCTCCATCTGTTTCATGTAGAAAAGCGGAAGAAAGCTCTGTCACTGACTGTGTCCAAGAGGATGTGGCTCCTGCAGAAGACTTATCCCAATCAGTCTGGCCGGCAGCAAAACAGTGCACCGGGGTGGCGCAACAGAGCTTTTGAAACTCAAAGGCTGACAGTTCAGGGCACTTGCCCAAGGCCCTGGGCTGAGCATCGAATGTGAGCAAAGGCGAGGAAAGCCCCGCGTGCAGGGCCTGGCACGCACAACAGTCGGCGCAGGCGCGCTAGCGTTTCCTTAGATAGCTTACTCCCCTATTATGATGTGAGCCTGAATGAAGGGACCTTCTATAAAATTTTTTGGACAAAGTACAAAACAAAGCAAGAGAACTTTGCATATGACCAAGCAACCCCCAAAGGGCACGATATATAGATCCAATAAGAAGTGAAGGCGTTGCCCTTGCGGTTGTTCAGTGTGCAGCCTGCACGGCCAGACCTGGCGTCCCTTAGCGCCGTCCACGGCAAATTCCTGAACCAGGAGTCAAGAAGTCTGAGTCCTACCACTGATTTCTCCACCGACTCGCTGAGAGACCTTAGGCAAGTCCCTTTCTCTCTCTGTACCTCAGTTTCCCCCTCCATAACATGACAAAATGGTATCTGAAGTTTCCTTGAGCTATAAAATTTTGTGATTCTATAGATTTCAATTTGTTGTTGTTTGGGGTTTTTTTTTTGTGATGCTGGGGATTGAACCCAGGGGCGTTCTACCTCTGAGCTACACCCCCAACCCTATTCTGTTTTTTAGTTTGAAACAGGGTCTCACAAAGAAATACTTCCTAATCATCTGAGTACCTAAGCAACAGCTGGGGCAGCACTGGGATGTGGTGGTTCCCTGTGGCTTGGGGAAGTCGAGTACGGATGGGGAGCCACCAGCCAGAGGTGGGAGGCGTTGACCACAGGTCCTCTGAGGTCTCTTCCAGCATAGGGATTTTTTTATCTCAAAGCTTGTTCCTGTTTTCAGAAGTGCTAGGGAGCATGTGGCCAGGGCAGGGTCTTGTCAAACCCTCCTGAGAAGATGATATGCTGGCGCACGCCTGTAATCCCAGTACTTGGGAGACTGATCACAAGTTCAAGGGCAGCCTCAGCAATTTAGTGAGGCCCTCAGAAACTTGGCAAGACCCTGTTTCAAAAGAAAAAATAAAATAGGGCTGGCAGTGTAGCTAGGAGGTAGGATGACCCTGGATTCTATCCCCAGCACCACACACAAAAACAAATAAATAAATAAAAATAAAATAACATAAAATAGGGCTGGGGTATAGCTCAGAGGTAGAATGCCCTGAGCTCAATTCCCAGTACAAAAAAAAAAGAAAAAAATTAAGGAAAACTTCCTGGTAGGTACTGATGCAATGAACCTGTGGCTCTGCCCTCCCGCCCCTCTTATGCAGGGCACGAGTCCACGTTCGCCACATTAAACTGGGTTCCTGGAGGTGCTGGGCAAACCAATCTTCTCATCCTAGAAAGAAGTCATGCCGGGCATGGTGGCCCATGCTTGTAATCCCAGTACTTGGGAGGCTGAGACAGGAGGATCCGGGTTCGTGACTAGCCTCAGCTACTTACTGAGGCCTCCACAACTTAGTGAGACCCTGTTTCAAAATAAAGAATAAAAAATAGGGCTGGGGGTGTAGCTCGGAGGTAGAACGCCCCTGGGTTCAATCCCCAGTACCAAAAAAAAAAATTCAATTCCCTAGAAAGAAGTCATATGTAGGCCGGGCGTGGTGGCACACGCTTGTAATCCCAGTACTTGGGAGGCGGACACCAGAGGATCCGGGTT
>PVJS01010710.1:0-21461 GCA_004027185.1 Glis glis | reverse complement strand
ACTTAGTGAGGCCCTCCGCAACTTAGTGAGACCCAGTTTCAAAATAAAGTATAAAAAATAGGACCGGGGGTGTAGCTCGGAGGTAGAACCCCCCTGGGTTCAATCCCTGGTACCGCAAAAAAAAAAAAAGAAGTCATATGTAGCCTTACTTAGACTTGGGGCAGGGGGAACATGCAACCATGGTGGGAGCCATGTAAAATCCTCAAGGGGATAAACTCTCACTGCTTCTGCTCCCCGCTCCGGCAACAGCCAGGCTAGCCGCAACCGTCCTTATCTATTCATTACCACGGCTCCTGGGAATCTCTAGCAGACAGCTGTGGAGGACTGCTTAAGTGCCCGCACCTGGCGGGCAGGAATCAGCATATTCCTTCTAAAATCACAACCACTTTGGGTTTTCATTAATTCAGATCAGGTACCCCAAAGCATGTCAGTGGTTGAGGGTGAACCACGCTGCCTTTAAGCTGCACCCACAGAGCGCTGGGAACAGGGAGCCTTGGATTAATAAAAGGCATTCAGCCAGGCCGGGGAAGGTGGGGTTCGGAAAACCCCACTCTTGTTCAATAACTTCTAAAGTCACTCAATCAAAAGAAAGGAAAATCAACTTAGATGTATCCCGTAAAGACTTCCATTCAGAAATTTAGCTCAGGGCACCGACAGCTCTTCAAACAATTTAAGTAAATTCTCTTTTCTAGTTCCCTGTTGAATACCGTGTCTATTTACACAATAAAAAGGTATCAATCTCAATTTTGGGTATTTTCCTGATGGTGAAAGGTATTTAGTTTGGCAAGATTCCAGAACCTTCTCTCTTAGTCACTCTTCCCTGAGAGGGGCAGCAAAGCCAGCTACCCAGGATGTACGAATAGTCCCCTAAATAATCATAATCGTGTTCGGCATTTTTATATACTTTTACACAGGAAATCTACACTCCAAAGTGAGGTAACACATGTCCCATTTCACAGGTGAAGTAACTGAGGCTCAGAGAGGTAAAGCCAAGTCACCCCAAGTCACACAGCTAAAAAGAAGTACAGCCTGCAGCTAGAAAGCAATTCTGTCCCTCAGGCCTAAGCTGCCTGTCAGACAGTTACATTTCCCAAAGGAGAAAAAACATAACCCGGTGGTACCTTTCTGCTTCCTGGTCCACGCTCTGCTGCTTGTTCTCAAAGGCGTTGAAGCTGCTCATGTCCACGTAGCCGTCGTTCTCGTTGGCCGTGGACAGGGCTCGGCTCTGATCCTCAAACAGCTTCGTAAACGTGCCAGCCCTCGCAGGCCTCCGGGGTGGGATCTGGATGTTTTCATAGTCCGAGTTCATGGCTGGAATGTTCTCATAGTCCGAAGTGTCGGCGTTGGGGAATGAGATGGACCGGGGCTTGGTCAGCGGCAAGGGCAGAAAAGGTGGCCGGGAGCGATCTTCGAAGGACTCCACCCTGGACACCGTCCTGCTGAAGGGGACGCCTTTCCTCTTGCCATCTCTGTAGAAGATGAGGGAGGACGGGGACTCAGAGGCCCGCAGCTTCCCGGTCCGAGACTTGAGCTGAGGGGAGTTACTGAGGCTCCGGCGGTCAATTTCCAGAATCCTGGAAGGCCCATGGTAGCTGGACTCGGAAGAGGACCTCGAGGAAGACACGTTAACATCCACATGCACCTTGCTCTCTGTCTTCTTTTTGAACGTCAGTGCCAGGAACCGCTTGAAGGATGACTTCTTCTTCTTGGTGGTGTATTTGTCCGGCGAGTCGCTCTCGATCAGCAGGGAGGGGGAACTCTTGGTGATGGGCTTTTTGGTGATGCAGGCCAGGTCAAAAGGGGGCGGGATGTCGACCACGGAGGACGGTGTCGAGGTGCCACTGGACGGGAGGTGGCTTCTCTGGGAGAAGCTGCCGGAGGAGCCAATCACGCATGGCAGAGAAAGGTTGTCCTCTTTCCTTTTTATCCGATGGTCGTCCAACCCTGTGCCCTCTGGCTCCCTGTATATGGAAAATGGGATCTCTCGGCCTTCCACGGAGAAGGACCGAGGGTATAGAGTGAAGGCTCTGGGCTTGGCTGGCAAGGCCCTGCTGGCTTCCAGGGCCTTCCCTTCCAGCGACAAAGCAGTCTTCCTCGCCTCCTCAGCGGCCCCTCCGATGTCCACGGCTGAAGAACCGGCTTCTGGTCCCATTTCTTCGGGGACAGTTTCTGGGACATAGCCAGCCACCTTCCCGGAGTGGGGCCGGGCCCTTGTGACCATGTTCTTCCTGTCCACAGGGACCAGGCCACCCTCGGCGTCAGAGTCCGCCTCTTCTCTCACACCATAATCACTCAGGGCGTCTGATGCAGCCTGGGTCTCACACTGCCCTCCAGGGTCAGCCGGGCACGCCAGGCCGACCCCCATCACATAGGGGTTGCTGAGCGAGTCGTCCTCTGGCAGGACCACCACATCGGGGACAGGCGGCCCCTCCTCCGCTCCACCCTGGCCACAGGGACCCTCCTCTGCACAGATCCCCAGTGCGGGTCCCTGCTCCGACGCTGGGGCTCCCGCCGACTCAGGACCATAGCTTTCACTGCAAAAGGAGGTGCTCTCCGTTGGAAAGAACTCGTAGGGACTTCCTGTGAGTGAAGTCACAAAGTCATCCATACTGTCGCTCTCAAAAGGAATGATTTGGCAGCTCTCCTCGGCGGGCTCCTCCTGCAGGGCGTCCGTGCCTTCCTGAGGGTCTTCTTCTGCCTCCCGAGTGGCTGCCGCCACTGCTCCCTGGTCGGTTTCCTCACTGTGAGCAGGGGGTTCATCCTGGTCCACCTGGTCCACGCTGCCCGTGGCCTCTTCACACGCCTCCTCGGAGACTTCAAGGTCATCCGCGGCCGTCTCCGGCTCCTGGACATGTGTGGTCAGCTCCTCACTCTCCCGGAGCTCCTCGTCGGCATCTTCAGCGTCCTGTCCCGTGTCCTGGGCAGGGCTGTCGGAATCCACAGCCTCATTAGGCCCCCCGGGTTCTGCACCGACAGGACCTCCCACCTCCGCCGCCCCTTCGGGGGCCTCTGAGTCCACGTGAGTGAGTATGATGTCTGTCTGAAGGACCTCCGCTCCATCCCAAGGCTCCCTGTCCTCCAGGTTGTACGCATTGTGCTCTTTTACCAGCTCCTCCTCCCCTTCCTCCTCCTCCTCCTCACTTGTGGACACCTGCTCCTCCATCCCTTGGTCATTGTCGCCATCATCCTCCTCATTTGCAGGAGGAGTGTCATCTGTGCCCTCCTCACCCTCTCTGCTAGGGTCCCCTTCAGCAGGGGCAGCTGAAGATGCAGGGTCCTGCTCAGCTCCCGTCTCCTCGCCGCCTCCCTCTTCCCCTGAAGCGTCCAGGGCTGCATCCTCCACACCAACCCCGTCCTCGGGTGCATCCTCGCTCAGCGGGGCCCCGGGGGCCACAATGTAGTCCTCGTCCGTCTCTGACTCGGAGCAC
This sequence comes from Glis glis, assembly GCA_004027185.1. Taxonomy (NCBI): domain Eukaryota; kingdom Metazoa; phylum Chordata; class Mammalia; order Rodentia; family Gliridae; genus Glis; species Glis glis. The sequence goes on along the minus strand of PVJS01010710.1, from coordinate 18,033 downwards.
TCCAGGCTGGGCCGGTGCGCCTCGTAAAGCCCCCTGTCCATGCACAGCAGCCTGCCATTGCTGCATTTGTTGAAGCTGCTGTTCACGTGCACGCTGCCTCTGCACTCGCTGGGCGCAGCCAGCCTGGGCTTAGGGGCGATGGGGGGTTTTGGACCCCTGGACATGGAGTTTGGACTGTGAAGACTGTCGGGCCTGGGCGAGGTAGGGAATTTGGGTATGGTCACTGGCGTTAGTGGACTGGTAGTCTTTGGCTTGGGAGCAACTGGTGGTTTGGGTGAATCTAAAGAAGGATGAAAACAGAGAAAGGGAAGAAAAAATTACAATTATCTTTATTTCCATTCAGAATCTCCTACATATAATTTTTAAGGGAATACTGAAGATAGTTCCCCTAAACCATGTGAACCCAAACTACTGTATTTTGCCCCAGGCTTAATCCCTCTACCATAATCTTTTTATTTTTATTTATTTATTTGTGTGTGTGTGTGTGTGTGTGTGTGGTACTGGGGATTGAACCTAGGGGTGCTCTACCTCTGAGCCACACACACCACACTTTTTATTTTTTAGTTTGAAACAGAGTCTTGCTAAGTTACCACACACTGACCTCGACTTCCACCCGTCTCAGCCTCCCAAGTACTGGGATTAAAGACATGCACCACTGCGCCTGGATCTTCCACCATAATCTTTAAAATCCCTTTACTTTCCATTAAAGATTCATTCTGTAAACAAAGTGAACAGATCTTTCTTCCACACACACAGTACAACAATGAAAATCAACTGAATGGAGCCGGGCATGGTGGTGCATGCCTCTAGTCCCAGTACTTGGGAGGCTGAGACAGGAGGATTGCAGGTTCAAGGCTGGCCTCAGCAACTTAGCAAGGCCCTTTGCAACTTAGTGAGACCCTGTTTCAAAATAAAAAAATTAAAAAATAGGGCTGGGGTGTAGCTCAGAGGCAGAATGCCCCTGGGTTCAATCCCCAGTATAACTAAAAAAAAAGAAGAAGAAAGAAATCTTACTCCTTGAATAGTGTCCAAATTATTGCGTTCATTCATCCAATAGCTATTGTTAAATGTTTTCTGTGTCAAGTATCCATGAGAGCATTTGAACTTGATGGTCCCTATCCCTGCAGTCCTCAGGGAGCTCACGTACATGCTACATCTAAGTAATTGATACTGCTATCCGTGGTGGCGCACGCTTGTAATCCCAGTACTTTGGGAAGCGGAGACCAGAGGATCCAGGTTTGCGGCCAGCCTCAGCTCTCTCTTTCTCTCTCTCTCTCCCTGTCTCTCTCTCTCTACTTAGTGAGGCCCTCCGCAACTTCGTGAGACCCGGTTTCAAAATAAAGTATAAAAAATAGGGCCGGGGGCGTAGCACGGAGGTAGAACGCCCCTGGGTTCCATACCCGGTACCAAAAAAAAAAAAAAAAAGAATGACACACCAGAAGTTTCTAACTATGATGACCGGTTCTATTGAGGGTCACATCTGAAATCTACATGCTTCAAGGTTTGCACCCCCACATTTCATGGGCATACAAATTTCTTTTTTTTTTTTTGTTCTATATCCCTTGTGGATATAGATCACCTACTGACCATGGGAGAATAAAAGATGTGGTGCAGGAATGATCCAGGCATGGGTTGCCATGGCCAGAGGAGACCTTTTGGAGAAGGGAGATGTCGGCTAAGTTTTACAGGATAGGCAGGTCTGGATAAGGGGATGGAGCCAGGGAATAGTTGCCAACTTCAAGACTAGCATCTCTACTGCCATGAGCCAGTCCACACCTTTTCCCTGCCTCCTGCCTGGTCCTCTAAGCCCCCTTCTGCATTTCAGAAAGAATAAGCTTGTTAAGAATGCAACTCAGCCAGGCATGGTGGCTCATGCCTGCAATCCCAGTACTTGGGAGACTGAGACAGAAAGATCGCAAGTTCTAAGCCACCGTCGGCAATTTAGCGAGGGCCTCAGCAACTTAGCAAGATGCTGTTTCAAAATAAAAAATAATAATAAAATAGGGCTGGGGGTGTATCTCAGAGATAGAATGCCTCTGGATTCAATCCCCAGCACCAATAAAAAAAAAAAAGAATGTAACTTCATCCCGACATCTCTTCAAAATTGCTGCCTAGAGCTGAGTGTGGTGGTACACACCTGTAATCCCAGAACTTGGGAGGCTGAGACAGGAGGATCACAAGTTCTAAGCCAGCCCGAGCAACTTAGCAAGGCCCTGTTTCAAAACAAAAAATAAAGCCGAGCGTGGTGGCGCATGCTTGTAATCCCAATACTTGGGAGGCTGAGACAGGAGGATGACAGGTTTACGGCCAGCCTCAGCTACTTAATGAGGTCCTTCACAACTTAGTGAGACCCTGTTTCAAAATAAAGAATAAAAAATAGGGCTGGGGGTATAGCTCGGAGGTAGAATGCCGTTGGGTTCAGTTCCCAGTACCAGAAAATAAAAAATAAAATGGGGCTGGGGGTGTAGCTCAGAGGTAGAATGTCCTTGATTCAATCCCAAGTACCAAAAAAAAAAAAAATTGCTGCCTGGATCCCCACTGGCCATGAATAAGGACAAGTATGTTTCCCCCACAGCCTGGCATGAATCCATCCCCATTAAAGCCTGGGTATGACACAGAGCAGCCTCAGAATGACAACTTGGCTTGTGACCACAGGGAAGATGGAGCGGAGGGCCTGGAGGTCTCTTTCAGCAAATATATCTCTTCCCCATGCATCTTACGCCAAGTTACGTCTTTGCAGCATCTAATACCAGCAGTGGCTAATCCAAGGTCACATATATCATTACAAGTGAATTTTTGAACTCCTCAGACCCATATTAAAAAGTAAAAAAAGAGCCAGGTATGGTGGTGCACACTTGTAATCCCAGCAATTTGGGAGGCTGAGACAGGAGGATTGCGGGTTCACGGCCAGCCTCAGCAACTTAGTGAGGCCATCTGCAACTTAGTGAGATCTTGTTTTAAAATAAAAGAATAAAATAGGGCTGGGGGGTGTATCTTGGAGGTAGAATGCCCCTGCGTTCCATCCCCAGTACCACAAAAATTATCATTTCAATACAGTTCAATTTGATGATTTTCTTTTTTTTTTTTTGCAGTACCGGGGATTGAACGCAGGGGCGTTCTACCTCCGCGCTACACCCCCGGCCCTATTTTTTATACTTTATTTTGAAACTGGGTCTCACAAAGTTGCGGAGGGCCTCACTAAGGAGAGAGAGAGAGAGAGAGAGAGCGAGCGAGCTGAGGCTGGCCGCGAACCCGGATCCTCTGGTCTCTGCCTCCCAAAGTACTGGGATTACAAGTGTGCGCCACCAAGCCTGGCTCAATTTGATGATTTTCTAACTTTACGATGGTGTGAAAGCATATCCATCAACTATTTTCTTTTTCACTTTCAGTTCAGAATCCAACAAATTACATCAGCTCATCAACACTTGATTAGAAAACAGGTTTTGTGTTGGATGATTTTGCCCAACTGCAGGCAAGATGAGGGTTCTGAGCTTGCTGAGGGAAGCTAGGCTGAGCCATGGTGTTCCGGAGGCCAAGTATATACAATGCATTCTCTTTCTTTCTTTTTCTTTTTTTTTTTTTGTGATACTGGGGATTGAACCTAAGGGCATTCTACCTCTGAGCCATACCCCCAGCCCTATTGTTTTATTTTTATTTTTTTTATTTTGAAACAGGTTTTCACCTGTTTCAAACTGGATTCATGCCAGGCTGTGGGGGAAACATACTTGTCCTTATTCATGGCCAGTGGGGATCCAGGCAGCATTTTTTTTTTTTTTTTGGTACTTGGGATTGAATCAAGGACAAGTTGCGGAGGGCCTCACAAAGCTGCTGAGGCTGGACATGAACCTGCAATCCTCCTATCTCAGCCTCCCAAGTACTGGGCTTACACATGTGCACCACCACGCCCAGCTATGAAATGCGTTTTCAACTTACAATGAGTTTATTAGGATATAGCCCCATTGTAAGTTGAGGAGTACCTATAATCAATATACAAAGTTTGCCGGGCGTGTTGGTGCACGCTTGTAATCCCAGTACTTGGGTGGCGGAGACCGGAGGATCCGGGTTTGCGGCCAGCCTCAGATACTTAGTGAGGCCCTCCACAACTTCGTGAGACCCGGTTTCAAAATAAAGGATAAAAAATGGAGCCGGGGGTGTAGCTCGGAGGTAGAATGCCCCTGGGTTCAATCCCCGGTACCGCAAAAAAATATATATATACAAAGTTTATTATGAGATATTTGACATTCTTATTTTCATACTCAGTCATCAAAATCTAATGTGCATTTTACACTTGCAGCACATCTCCATGCAGACTAGCCACACCTTAAGTGCTCGGTACCGGCCAGCCCGGCTCCGATTTTTTTTTTTTTTTTTTGCGGTACCGGGGATTGAACCCAGGGGTGTTCTACCTTCGTGCTACACCCCCGGCCCTATTTTTTATACTTTATTTTGAAACCGGGTCTCACGAAGTTGCGGAGGGCCTCACTAGGTAGAGAGAGGGAGAGAGACAGGGGGAGAGACAGAGAGAGAGAGAGAGCTGAGGCTGGCTCCGAACCCAGATCCTCCGGTCTCTGCCTCCCAAAGTACTGGGATTACAAGCGTGCGCCACCACGCCCGGCCCGGCTCCAATTTTAGACATCTCCATCGCATTACTCCACTGGCACCTCAATTTCAATGTGTCTGAAGCCAAGTCAATATTATCTCCCCCAAACTGGCAGAACCATGTAAAACTCAGGGGAGGCCCCAAAGGAAATCGAAAGGCTCAGATCGGCAATGATACGGGATTGCACCCTGCCTCTGCAGGGGCTGGTTCCAGAACCTCATGGCTTACACTCTGCACTTAAGCCTAGTGAGCACTGCCGGCTGGTTGCCCAACTCGTGCTTATGACAAGGGATGTGGGGAAGCAGTTAGAGCAGGAACACTGTGAGCTGTAAAATTTGGAGCCAAACTGAGCATGGTGGCGCACGCTTGTAATCCTAGTACTTGGGAGGCAGAGACCAGAGGATCCGGGTTCGCAGCCAGCCTCAGCTACTTAGTGAGGCCCTCCGCAAATTCGTGAGACCCGGTTTCAAAAATAAAGTATAAAAAATAGGGCTGGGGGTGTAGCTCGGAGGTAGAACGCCCCTGGGTTCAATCCCCGGAACCCTCCCCCAAAAATGTGGAGCTGACAACAAAAGAGGCACAACTACCAAAGATGTTAAAGGCTAAACTGCATCAACTTCCTAACCCACCCTATGTGCATTCACATCCATGCCCAGGCTGGCCCCTGGCATCCACAAAACAATGTAAAGAATTTAAGAAATAAGAAGTGACTTTCCAACTCTTGGTTCCCATAAGCAGGCAAGAATGTCCTCGTTTAGGAAAATACCTGTTTGAATTAGTGAAAAAAGAAACCCAATAGCCGGGCGTGGTGGCACACACTTGTAATCCTGGTACTTTGAGAGGTGGAGACCGGAGGATCCGGATTCGTGGCCAGCCTCAGCCCTCTTTCTCTCTCTCTCTCACTCTCTCTCTCTCTCTCTCTCTCTCTACTTATTGAGGCCCTCTGCAACTTCGTGAGACCCGGTTTCAAAATAAAGTATAAAAAATAGGGCCGGGGGTCTAGCGCAGAGGTAGAATGCCCCTGGGTTCAATCCCCGGTACTGCCAAAAAAAAAAAAGAAACCCAAAACTTGGAGCTCAAAAAGACAAGCTTCAGCTGGGGGGAGTGTCATATGCCTGCAATCCCAGCTTCTCAGGAGGCTGAGGCAGGAAGGTCTTGTTGAGGCAGGAAGATCTCATTGTGGGGGCCAGCCTGGGCAACTTAGCAAGAGGTCAAAAGGGCTTAGCAAAAATAAAAAGGGCTGGGGATATACCTCAGTGGTAGAGTGCTTGTCTAGCATGTGCAGGACACTGGGTTCAATCCCCAGTGCTAAAAAAAATAATAATAATAAGCTTCAGCTACCTGTCAGAATAGGGTAACAGAGGAAACCTTTGGAGTCTGGCTAATCTGGGTTCAAGTCCTGGCTTTGCCAGTTATAAGCTGTGAAACTGAGCCTGAGTTTCCCTATCTGTAAAATGGGTACAACACAGCAGCTGCCCTAGAGGGGCTGTTGTAAAGATTAAAGGCCTGCACATAGGAATGCCTACTCCATCAACACCAGCTATTATTGTTCAGATAAAGTCGATCTTCGCCTGCCACACCTCTTTCCTGGTGTAAGTCTTGCTCTGCACCGACACATCACATATCGGCCCCAAGATCTCCACATCAGGCGTCACATGTTGGCATGAAATTACTCTTTAGGGGTGGGGACTCTCATTTCTCATCTTTAACAGGTGGCATTTCACACAGCGGGCGCCAAGAGACGTGACTGAGGGACAGACGGGCCGTGAAAAATGACCATCACCTTAGCTGCTTCGCCCCCGCCCCCACCCCATCCTTCATCCAATCAAGCTATTGATCTGTGGGCGCCGTCTCTGCAGGAAAGGTTAAGGTGGGTGTCTGAGGCGTGATCCTGCAAGAAAATGCCTTCCCCGCGGAGCCAAGGAATGACAAGTGTGCAGCGTCCACCCTGGAGCTGCCCCCGCATCCCCGCCGCAGCATCCGTTCATCCTGGAGCTGCCCCCGCATCCCCGCCGCAGCATCTGTCCATCCTGGAGCTGCCCCCGCATCCCCGCCGCAGCATCCGTCCATCCTGGAGCTGCCCCCGCATCCCCGCCGCAGCATCCGTCCATCCTGGAGCTGTCCCGCATCCCCGCTGAGACCAAGGGACGCCGACATCAGACAGGCCTCTCCTGAGCTTAATGAAACACAAGGAAACCGAGCCAGAGAGAGGGCAGGTGACTGGCAGGGGGTTGCCCAGCGAGTCCAGGGCGGGACCCGGGTGGAGCCTGGGTCTCCTGCTTCTTGGTTCAGTCACCTGACCCTCTGCCTTCACCTGTTTGCAAAGAGCATTTCCTCTAAGTGAAGGTCCCAGCATCTAGGGAGGCAAAGAAGGATAAAAATGCAGGGAAACTGAGGCCCGAAAAAACAGGGACAATTAGTTGGGTGACAAATTTATATAAACTGGGTGCAGGGCTCACAATACTGACTCTAATGTGAGTAACTGGCTTTAATTTGCTCCCAGTCGATTTCCTTTAGTACATTTCCAGTAAATAAATAAATATTGTGCACTGACTATGTACCAGGCCCTCATCTAGATTCTCTGAATATGTCACAAATAATGTTGTTCTCAAGGATCTTGTGGTGGGAAAGAAGCAAGAAAAAGGGTAAATAGACGCGCATGGTGGCGCACGCCTGGGATCCCAGTACTTGGGAAGCTGAGACAGAAGAGGATCGCAGGTTCGAGGTCAGCCCCAGCAATGCAGCCAGACTTTCAAAAACCTAAAGCCGGGCGTGGTGGCGCACGCTTGTAATCCCAGTACTTTGGGAGGCGGAGACTGGAGGATCCGGGTTCGCAGCCAGCCTCAGCTCTCTCTCTCTCTCTCTCTCTCTCTCTCTCCCTGTCTCTCTCTCTCTACTTAGTGAGGCCCTCCGCAATTTCGTGAGACCCGGTTTCAAAATAAAGTACAAAAAATAGGGCCGGGGGTGTAGCGCGGAGGTAGAATGCCCCTGCGTTCAATCCCCGGTACCGCAAAAAAAAAAAAAAAAAAAAATGTTTCAAAAACCTAGCAAGACTCTGTTTCCAAAAAATAAAAATAGAAAAGGGCTGGGAGTGTAGCTTGGAAATAGAATGCCCCTGGGTTCAATCCCCAGTACCATAATAGATTAGATAGATGATAGATAGATAGATAGATAGATAGATTAGATAGATAGGTGATGGATGGATGGATGGATGATAGATAGGGCTGGGGCTGTAGCTCAGAGATAGAATGACCCTGGGAAGAAGAAAGGAGACAGGAGAAAGAAGAAGGGTAGGTAATAATCTATCGTATGTTAGATTATAACAAGATCTATGGAGAAAGTCAGGAAAGCTGCAATTTTGTGGGGGGGGAGGTATTGAGGTTTGAACCCAGGGGCATTCTACCTCTGAGCTACACCCCCAGCCCCACTTTTATTTTTAGTTTGAAACAGGGTCTCTCTAGGTTGATGAGAGTCTCACTACTTGCTGAGGCTGTCCTCGAACCTGTGATCCCCCAGTCTCAGCCTCCCAAGTACTGGGATTACAGGCATGCGTCACAAGAGGGTTGCAATTTTAAATACAGTGAACAGAGCCGGGCGTGGTGGCGCACGCTTGTAATCCCAGTACTTGGGAGGCTGAGACAAGAGGATCACAGGTTCGCAGCCAGCCTCAGCAGCTTATGAGGCCCTCCACAACTTAGTGAGACCCTGCTTCAAAATAAAGAATAAAATAGGGCTGGGGGTGTAGCTCAGAGGTAGAATGCCCCTGGGTTCCATCCCCAGCACCTAAATTAATTAATTAATTAAAGTGAACAGGATAGGGCTCCCTGGGAGGACATTAACACAAAGATGTATAAAGGTGACAGAAGCCAGAACTCACTTGGCATGTCCAAAAAACAGCCAGGGGGGAGGGGAGTGAGTGTGCAAGGAGGAGAAGCAAGAGGTGGGGAGAGGGCATGAGACGGGCACTGAGGACACAGACCCTTGCACACCAGGTAGGAGGACTTGGGCTTTTCCTCAGGGGATGTGGGGAGCAGGATTCTACGCAGGGGCTTGAGCAGGACACACAACCTCTGGCTAATGTGCTAAAATAAACGGAAATGGTGAGGACGGAAACAGGGAGACCCACCAGAAAACTCTTGCAATAATCCAGGCAAGGGAGGATGGAGGCCTGGACCAGGCTGCGGTGACAGGAGTCAGACTCCCAATATGAAGGTAGCACGGAGGGGATTTGCTGATGGTTTGCACACAGGGTGTAAAAGAAAAAAGAGAAAAGTCCAAGGCCGGGCGTGGTGGCGCATGCTTGTAATCCCAGTACTTGGGAGGCGGAGACCGGAGGATCCGGGTTCGCGGCCAGCCTCAGCTACTTAGTGAGGTCCTCCGCAACTTCATGAGACCCTGTTTCAAAATAAAGGATAAAAAATAGGGCTGGGGGTGTATCTCAGAGGTAGAATGCCCCTGGGTTCAATCCCCGGTACCGCAGAAAAAAAAAAAAAAAGAGAGAGAAAAGTCCCTGGGCGTGGTGGTGGTGCAACCTGTCATCTCAGCTACTCGGGAGGCTGAGGCAGGAGGATTGCAAGTTCCAGGCCAGCCTCAGCAACTTAGCATGACTCTGTCTCAAAATAAAAAATAAAAAAGCTAGGGGTGTGGCTTGGTGGTTAGGCACCCGTGAGTTCATTCCCCAGTACCGAAAAAAAAAAGTCAAGAATGACACCAAGGCCTAACCAACTGGAAAGGTAAAATCAGGTAAAGTTGCCACCAACTGAGATGGAGAAGACCGTGGCAGGTGCTGGGGAAGGAAACCCAGACTTTAAGTTTGCACATGTCAGAAGTGATGTCCCAGTGGGCGTGGTGGCGCACACTTGTAATCCCAGTACTTTGGGAGGCAGAGACCGGAGGATCCGGGTTCACGGCCAGCCTCAGCTCGCTCTCTCTCTCTCTCTCCCTGTCTCTCTCTCTCTCTCTCTCTCCGTCTCTCTCTCTACCTAGTGAGGCCCTCCGCAACTTCATGAGACCTGGTTTCAAAATAAAGTATAAAAAATAGGGCCGGGGGTGTAGCGCGGAGGTAGAACGCCCCTGGGTTCAATCCCCGGTACCGCAAAAAAAAAAAAAAAAAAAAGAAGAAGTGACGTCCCTCTCACCCTCCTGGGAGGAGACGGCAAGTGGGCTCTGGGTTTCAGGCAGAGGTCTGGCTGCAGGCAGCTACCGGAGATGGATCATAAGGCATGAGCCCCAGTAGCCCAAGCCAGCAGAAAAAATGGAGGAGGATACACACACACGCGCGCGCACATGCACACATACATGCACACGCATACGCACACGGAGAATGTGTGTAAAAGTTTCCAGCCCTGCTCCCTCCTGCCGACTCCCCCGCCAACTTACAAAAAGATGGAGCCCCTGCCCTCAGTATGAGGTTATCTGGGTCTCAGACCAATTCTGCCTCGAGAAGATTCAGGGCAAAGGTAGCACTGAAGTGCAGGCTGAAGGACGGGACGATTTTCACAATGGAAAAGAGGCTGGGCACAGAGCATCCCAGGTAGAGGCAGCATGTGCAAAGGCCCAGTGGCAGGTAAATGCAAAGCCCTTTGAGAATATGACAGAGTGCAGCTGGCTGAGCCTTAGGGTCTGGTGGGGATGAGTTACAGGGTAAGTCAGAACTGGGGTTCCCTCCTCTGGGCTACGCTGAACTTTCTGATTGTCCAGAACCCAACATGGACGGAGCGGGTTCCAGAGTTCCTCTGACTGCAGTGTGGACCTTCTCCCTGCTGAAGATCACACCCTCTGCACCCTAAGTCACCAGTGCCCACGACCTCCCAGCAACTCGCCGTGCCTGGGAAAGGACTCAAATGCAGAACACAGCTCAGCCAAGATGCCAAGGGTTAACCAGGGAGTGGGGAAACCACACTGACAGGAGGAAGAAATTCTTCCCAGCTTCTGGTGATAGATATCATGCCCAGCCAGCTCCCTGGTACCAGTTTATATTTTCTCTCTCCATTTTAATTAAATACCTGTCACTCACAGGTTCATGCTTGCTGCTCCCTCATCAGCAACATAGAAGTTCAATTAGATGGGGTATTGGGAGGAGCACTGGACGGGGAGTCAAGAGCCCTGTCTCTGCTCCCAGCTCTGTCATTAACTGGAGGTGAGACCTTGAGAAAGTCCCTTCCCTTTTCTGAGCCTCAATTTCCCCATCTGTGAAGTGAAGGGACTGGACCACCCAACTAGTCCGATGTGGTCTGCTCTGGCTGGCTACACCCCTTAAACGCATGGCTGGTCTCATGAGGTCCTCTGACATCCCTGAGCCTGTATCAACTGCAGCTCCCTACACTCCCCCTGCAACTCTCATGACCATATGACCATATGTTACAAGAGTAATTATCTTCCAATTTCACCTTCCAATTGCGTCTTAATTTAACTTTCATTCCTGGGTGCCTGCTGACGTCCAAGCGAGCCTGACGACTTCTAATTAGGCTGCTGTTAAGCCAGTCCAGTGATCCAAGACAGGGCAGCATGGGACAGCATGGGACAGCATGGGACAGCATGGGACACAGCAGAGAAAGCGAGGGCCCCAGCGTGGACCGACCTGGCCTCCGAGTCCTGCTGTCACACATCGGCTGCATGATCCCAGGCGCGGGCACTTGCCTCAGTTTCCTTCTTGGTAAAATAAAAAAAACTAACCCCCCTTTTTTGTGGTACTGGGGATTGAGCCCAGGGGCATTCTACCTCCGAGCTACACCACCAGCCCTATTTTTTAATTTTTATTTTGAAACAGGGTCTCGCTAGATTGATGAGAGTTTCACTTATTTGCTGAGGCTGTCCTCGAACCTGCGATCCTCCTGTCTGGGCCTCCCAAATACTGGGATTACAAGCATGCGCCACCACGCCCGGCTCAAATACCCCCCTTTTCACAGGACCACTGAGAAGTCCAAGGGAAGTAACAGACATAAAACACCTAACAAAGTCAATCAGCAAACATTTCCTATGTACTTAAGTGTTGGCCACTGGGCTGGGCGTGGTGGTGCACGCCTGTGATCCCAGTACTTGGGAGGCTGAAACAGGAGGATCTAGGGTTCGCAGTCAGCCTTAGCAACTTAGCAAGACTCAGCAACTTAGTGAGACCCTATTTCAAAATAAAAAATAAAGCCGGGCGTGATGGCGCATGCTTGTAATCCCAGTACTTGGGAGGCGGAGACCGGAGGATCCGGGTTCGAGGTCAGCCTCAGCTACTTAGTGAGCCCTCTGCAACTTCGTGAGACCCTGTTTCAAAATAAAGTATAAAAAATAGGGCTGGGGGTATAGCTCGGAGGTAGAATGCCCCTGGGTTCAATCCCCGGTACCACAAAACAATAAATAAAAAAAATAAATAAAATAGGGCTGGGGGTGTAGCCCAGAAGTAGACTGCCCTTGGGTTCAATCCCCAATACCAAAAAAAAAAAAGTGTTAGGCCCTGGATTAAGACAAAAAAAAGAGCAAGCTCTCTCAAAGGGGCACAGTCTGTGTTTCAATCCTATTTCAGCCCCTCTGTAAATCAGTAACCAAAAAACCCTCGGCAGGTGTTTCCCATCTATAAAATGAGGATAGCAATAGTACTCACCTAATTAATCTAGTTACTGTGAATACTAAATAAATTGATACAAAGAGAACCTTTCATAGTACTTCTTGATTCACAGTAAGTACCTGATAAATATTAGATAGTATTTACTGAATGCTCATAATTGACACGGCCCTAGCACCATTTATACTTTATGTTATTTAATAAGCATCAGCCGGGCGTGGTGGCGCATGCTTGTAATCCCAGTACCTGGGAGGCTGAGACAGGAGGATCCAGGTTCACCACCAGCGTCAGCTACTTAGTGAGGCCTCCACAACTTAGTGAGACCCTGTTTCAAAATAAAGAACAAAAAAACAGGCCTGGGGGTGTTGCTCGGAGGTAGAATGCCCCTGGGTTCAATCCCCAGTACCAAAAAAATAATAATAATAATGAGAACTCAATGACAAAGGTCTTATCTCATTTTTCAGATTAAAAACTCAAAGCCGGGCGTGGTGGCGCAGGCTTGTAATCCCAGTACTTGGGAGGCTGAGACCAGAGGATCACAGGTTCACGGCCAGCCTCAGCTACTTAGTGAGGCCCTCCACAACTTAGCAAGACTCTGTTTCAAAACAAAGAATAAAAAACAGGACTGGGGGTGTAGCTCAGAGGTAGAAAGCCCCTGGGTTCCATCCCCAGTACCGCAAAAAAAAAACTCGAGACACAGAGAGGTTCAGTAACCTGCTCAAGGTCTCATAACTAGGTACGCGGTGGCTCTGAGATTCAGTTCCAGGGAGTTTGCGGCCCACTAAGCTACACGATTAGGAAACCCAGGGCACAGTACGAACACACCACCCTTTGAGGCTGCTTTTACACCGAAAAGGGAACCAGGTTCGTGCTATAGACGAACTTCAGGATGGAGAGAACCCACGAGTGGCAATCGCTAAGACTTTCTGGGACCAAAACTGACTGTTAAGTTTATTCCCACTCATTCCAACCCCCAGATTCTCAGAAAAGGGAGGGCCTGCCCAAGCCTTGTTCAGGAAAATGTGGGAAAACTGGAAAAGCTCTCACCATTGTTATAAGAAGAGTTTTATTAGGAGTGTAGGAAAAAGCTAGCCTGGCTGTGCTCGCGCTGTGCTGCACAGGCAGGAGGCGACCTTCATCCAAGCAGTGGTTGGCTGGGCACTCGGACCCTGTTCCAGCCTCTACCGCTCCCACAAAGTGGCACCCCCTGCTCCTGACCCCCAATTCTCTGACCCACACTCACTAACTGCCTAGTGTCCACATGCCCAGCAACAACAGGGCCTGGCCCCAGGAGGTGGCTGCCATATTCCCCCGTCCTTTGTCAGCTCCGTCCAGCCCCGTGCACCTCATTCCTAAGACAATGACTTTTTTTCATTAAAACATTTTTAAAAGAAGGGGGAAAAATCCACCACACACACACACACACATGGGCGCGTGCACACACACACACACACACACACACACAGCAGCAGGATATGGTTCCAAGACAACCAAAATGGTGGTTTCCTGTTTCTTTAGGGACGTGTGTTTTGGAGTATGGCTTTGGATAGGGTGTTGGTCAGGGCTACCTGCTGCTAGATTCTATGAGAAAAAGAAAATTGGGCAGCGATTGCTTCTTAGCAGACAGATGCAACTAGCTGAGATTCCTCCCTTACAAACTTCATCTTTCAGAGAACTTTGGGGCCTCTGGGTGGACGGGGCTGGGATTCGCGAGGACGAGGAGGGTTCCAGGCGCCGCCCATCTCCTCCGAGTCTCACTTTCTAAATCTGTTCAATGGCACTCCTCTGGGGGGATCACTGGGATTTCTCTGCAAACCTCTAAGTGATTTCGCGGAATCCCTGGAGGGATGAGCGGGGACGCGGGTTGGGTCGATTACGAGTAAGTCTCGGGTATAGTGTCCCTTTGCCGTTGGGTCCCCGAGGGGAGCCCTAGCCAGGGTGCTGCGGGAGAGGGGCGCGCTGCAGGGGCGCAATTCAGGGCTTTGAAATCTCCACCCGGGGAGTCTGCTCCAAGTCCTGGCGTCTGGGGAGAGAGAGGGCGCGCCCGATACACCAGGACCAGGAACAGATGCCCGGTGTCAGGAGAGCTCCGGACTGTCCCGTGGCCCACGTGAGGCCCCCCGAAAGGAGAGTGAGGGCCCCCCGAAAGGAGAGTGAGGGTCCCCCGGGGGAGAGTGAGGGCCCCCCGAAAGGAGAGTGAGGGTCCCCCGGGGGAGAGTGAGGGCCCCCCGAAAGGAGAGTGAGGGTTCCCCGGAGGAGAGTGAGGGTCCCCCGGAAGAGAGTGAGGGACCCCCCGAAAGGAGAGTGAGGGTCCCCCGGAGGAGAGTGAGGGTCCCCCGGAAGAGAGTGAGGGACCCCCGAGGAACGGGGGTGAAGACTTGGGGGCGCGACCTAGTCCCTTTGGAGAAAAGGGGCGTCCTTCTCCGTTGCCAAAGGCGCCCTGACTCAGGGACCGCCGCGCCAGGGCTCCGGGGCGTCCGGGACGGGGACCCCGATTCTCAGCCTCCCGTCGAGGAGCCCGGGGACCCGCCCTGACCTCGGATGGGGCGGCGTGTGCGCCCCGGGGACCCTGGCGCTCGCTGCAGACGCCCGCGGGCTGCAACTTGGAGCGCCCCGCGCCCCGCGTCCCTACCTGCCCTGTTCATCTTCCAGCGCGCCGAGCCCGATCCGCAGTGCTGCGTCCGTGCGTCCGTCCGCGCGTCCGTCGGTCGGCCGGAGCGGGTGCTCGGCGCCCCGCGGCCCGCACCCTGCGCGCCCCGCCCCGCCCGGCCCGGCGCTGCGGCTCCGCTGGCTCGGCTCGGCTCGGCTCGGCGGGAGGGCGCGGGGCGCGGGGCGCGGGCTGGGGGCGGGGCGGGAGCAGCAGGGAGGGGGCGCCGCCGCCGCCGCCGCCGGGACGTTTCCTCCGCCCCGCTCCCGCTCCCGCTCCCGGGAGGAAGGCTTTCTTCTTCTTCTTTCTCTGCTCTATCCAGGGATCGCGGCCGCGGAGGGTCCCGGCATCCTGCGCACATTTAGAGGGTTGGCCTTGCAGGGCGTGGTGGCGCACGCTTGTAAATCCCAGTACTTGGGAGACTGAAACAGGAGGATCGCAAGTTCGAGGCCAGCCTCAGCCGTTTGGCGAGACCTTCGGCAACTTAGTTGTTCGTGGCAGCACACTTCGCGGTGGCCAAATTATGGAACCCACCAAGGTGGTCCATCAAGAGATGAGTGGGTTATAAAATTGTGGGAAATACACACAATGGAATTTTCTACTCAGCCATAAAGAAGGAACAAAATAACATCGTTTGCAAGAAAGTGGAAGGATCCGGAGAACATTATGTTAAGCGAGATCGGTCAATCACAAAAAAAGAAGGAACATATGTTTTCATTAATATGTGCAACCTAGGGAGCAGTGGGGACACACAAGGTTGATAATGGAAAACCCTCAGTGGGGCAAGGGACGTGGTACAAGGGAAGGGGAAGGGCAAGAAAGAAGGGAATCAGTGGAATTACTATCATAAACAATATGCACATGTGAAAATATACCAACCTCATTCTCGGTACTTCATATGGGTGAAGGGAGGCGAGGGGGACACTAAGCTGTGTGCATGTATGTTAACATCAAATTGATATTCATTGTGATGTGAGACCCCAATGCACCAATAAAAGCACAAAAAATAAATAAAAAATAAAAACAAAAACCAAGAAAAAATTAATTTAAAAATTTAAAAAAATAGAGGGTTGGCCAAGGCATTAAGGTTTTTGGGTCGGCACACGGGTTGGGTATCCGGGAACTTTGATCTCTTCGCCAGTGGATCATCTGTCCCTTTATTTTCAGCTCTGGGCACCCATTCAGTCCTGCACCAGGCTCTGTGCTGGGCTTGGAACAAGGCAAGCCCAAGTTCTTGCCCTTATGGAGCTGAGCTGGGAGGAGGTCGCTGGAGACAAGACAAATTAAGCAACAAATGTCATGTCAGAGTAGGGTAAGAGCTGGGCGTGGTGGCGCACACTTGTAATCCCAGTACTTGGGAGGCGAGACCGGAGGATCCGGGTTCGTGGCCAGCCTCAGCTATTTAGTGAGGCCTTCCGCAACTTCGTGAGACCCGGTTTCAAAATAAAGGATAAAAAATATGGCTGGGGGTGTAGCTCGGAGGTAAAACGCCCCTGGGTTCAATCTCCGGTACCACAAAAAAAGAAAAAGAAAAAAAGAAAAACAGAGTAGGGTAAGCACCTTGAGGGAGGTAAGCCACGGTAATGGGGCAGAGCAGGGCTCTCTGAGTGTGCAGACTCTGAGAAATGCAGATTCTCAGGGCCCTCCCGAGACTAATGAGTCAGAAACACTGTGTTTTAACAACCCCCTCTAGGTCTTTCTGATGGAGCTGAAATTGGAGAAGCACTGGAGTAGAGCACAAACGGGTGACCAAGGCTGCTCTCCCTGGCGAGGTGACATGGACAGGGAGACCCCGTTGATGAGGCTTTCTTTGCGCACATTACCCAGGACCTCTCTGGTACCGGCCTGGTGCTGGGTGACATAGCTACCTTCGCCCTCAAGGAGCCACCCCGTCTGCTTCTCCATGGAGACACAGCAGTCAGCCCCGCTACCTGTGGCGGGTGCTGGGGTGCATAGAGCCAGGAGGAGCTCAGCGGAGGCCTCCAGCGGAGAGGGGCAGCCAGAGGAGGGGCCTTCCAGGTGGAGGGGACAGCCCAGGCAAGGTGTTAGAGCTGCAAAGACAGCCTGTTGGAGGAATGGTAACGGTTCTAGCCTAGACCTCAGTTTCCCCAACTGTAAAATCAGAAATTGCATTTGAGCCGGGCATGGTGGCGCATGCTTGTAATCCCAGTACTTTGGGAGGCGGAGACCAGAGGATCCGGGTTCGCGGCCAGCCTCAGCTCTCTGTCTCTCTTTCTCTGTCTCTCTTTCTGTCTCTCTCTCCTTAGTGAGGCCCTCCGCAACTTTGTGAGACCCAGTTTCAAAATAAAGTATAAAAAATAGGGCGGGGGGTGTAGCGCGGAGGTAGAACGCCCCTACGTTCAATCCCCAGTACTGCAAAAAAAAAAAAGAAAGAAATTGCATTTGATCCTTTCAAATAACTTTTCTGTTCCTGAGCTGCCACAGAGTCCTAAGCCTCTATTCATCCTTTTGTAGAGAAATAGTTGTTACTCTGGAATAGCAAATCTATGTCTGGCCGGGGAGGGGGTGGGGCACACCTGTAATACCAGTACTTAGGAGGCTGAGACAGGAGGATCACATATTCAAGGCCAGCCTCAGCAACATAGCAAGACCCTGTTTCAAAATAGAAAATAGTAAAGGCTGGGGATGTAGCTTGAGGGTAGAATACCCCTGGGTTCAATCCCCAGTACCCCACCACCACCACACACACACACACACACACACACACACACACACACATCTACGTCTGGATTTTATGTTACTCAGGCCTTTAGTGAATTTTATGGATCCATGTGCGGGGGTGTGGAGTTGGAGAGGGAGGTGGTAGAGATGGTATTGGAGGTGAAAGAGAGAGGTGGCAGCAGCGATGGTGCAGGTGGAGGAGGTGACAGGGATAGTGCAGGTGGACGCGGTGATGGAGGTCACAGTAAAGTAGGAGGACAGGTACTTGGTGGTGGTGGAAGAGTTGGACATACTGGAATTGATAGGGGGGTGCAGGTGGTAGACTTGGAAGAGGTGAAGGAGTTGGTGGTGGCAGAAATTGTGGAGGTGGCCGGGCGTGGTGGCGCACGCTTGTAAACCCAGTACTTTGGGAGGCGGAGACCGGAGGATCCGGGTTCGCGGCCAGCCTCAGCTCACTCTCTCTCTCTCTCTCTCTCTCTCTCTCCCTCTCCTTAGTAAGGCCCTCCGTAACTTCGTGAGACCCGGTTTCAAAATAAAGTATAAAAAATAGGG
>PVJS01010709.1:0-47386 GCA_004027185.1 Glis glis | reverse complement strand
AGTCAAAAGTTTATATCTTTATGCAAAGTAGTTTAGCTACTTATTGTCCCAATTGTCCCCGTTCCAAGAGAGGCATTTTGGCTCTATCCTTGCATAATAAAAATGCATGTTAGAATGTTTTCTCACAGTAAGAAAAGTATTCCTATAAAGGTGAACTTTTCCTCTTTCTGTGGAGACAGAAAACCAATAACCACTTTTAAATGTCCATATTTCTATCACTGAAAAAATAATATGAAAGTCTAGCTGAGCATTTTGCTCCACATAAAAACTTGGTCTTAGCAAAAAGACAAATAAGTGAGTGGTTTTTTTTTTTCTGATGAAGTATTTCTCTATAAATATGTTCTTCATTTATAAAAAATATTCTTTGGAATAACAATCCTCTTAGTATGTCTGACTCCTGCCACTGGGCCCCGTGTCCCTAAGAGCAGGCACGGGCAGCATCTTGTTTATCTGTGTGTCTCCAGCAGCATTCCAGTGTCTGGATCACTGGAATTGGCCATCAACTGCCTGTTGAGTTTCTTTAAAACTAATGCAGGTCCATAGTAATTCACATGAATAACAAAAGCCTGCAACCTGGGATGCCCTTAGAGAAGGTTTAGAGAAGTAGTACTGATGGTGACCCTGAAAGATTGGATAGGATCTGAGGTGACAGAGAAGAAGTGGGAAAATATTTTACACAGTGGGTGAAATAAGCAAAATGTGATGGCCAGAAAGCATAAAACTCGGCTCGGCGTGGTGACACACGCCCGTAATCCCAGTGCTTGGGAGGCTGAGACAGGAGGATCACGGCCAGCCTCGTCGAGACTCTCAGCAACTTAGTGAGACCCTGTTTTTTAGCCGGGTGTGGTGGTGCACGCTTGTAATCCCAGTACTTGG
This sequence comes from Glis glis, assembly GCA_004027185.1. NCBI lineage: Eukaryota > Metazoa > Chordata > Mammalia > Rodentia > Gliridae > Glis > Glis glis. The sequence goes on along the minus strand of PVJS01010709.1, from coordinate 46,510 downwards.
GAGGCTGAGACCAGAGGATCCGGGTTCGCGGCCAGCCTCAGCTACTTAGTGAGGCCCTCTGCAACTTCGTGAGACCCGATTTCAAAATAAAGGATAAAAAATAGGGCCGGGGGTATAGCTCGGAGGTAGAACACCCCTGGGTTCAATCCCTGGTACCGCAAAAAAAAAAAAACCTCATTCAGAACCATTTTAAACATGACTTAATTTACTGTATTTTTACCTATACTTTTAAAGAAATTTCTGTTGCAAAAAAAGAGAAGGTATTTATGATGAACGAAAAAACTAGTAAATACTACTAATATGTTTTCAAGGTATTGAAGAAAGTATAACTACAACAGATCTTTGCAAAAACACAGAAACAAGCCGGGCGTGGTGGCACATGCCTATAATCCCAATACTTGGGAGAGGCAAACAAAAAACTCCAGCTATTCTCTTTTAACTAGTATTTTGAAAAAATGGTGAGCAGACGCATTCCAGTGCCTGTTTTGTTCGTATCTTAATCCTGTTGCCCCCAGTTCACCTAAAAATCCCCCCAAGATTTGCTTTAATCTCTATCAGCATTCTGTATGTCATTAGTCCTCATTTCTCAGACTTCTCTTGAAGCACATTTGAATCAAATGGGTTCAATAAATTCCATCTACCATTTGCCTTTCAGCCCTACTACATTGGTCTGCATCCTCAAAATAGTTGCTGTTATCATTGTTTTTAATTAATAGCTATATTATTAGCAGTAACTATGTTATTAATAGCTAGTCAGATTGATTGATTATCTCAACTGCACCGTGGAGCTGGCATCAAATTTCTGTGTGTTTTTCTGTTTAGGAAACTGAGACTTAGGGAGACTAAATGATTGGGAGATAAAGGGTTGAGTCACACTGAGAGTGAATGACAGCACCATGGCTCAATCTCATCAAAACTTTCCATTTTTGATGAGATTCTTCAAGCAGTGACTTGAAGGTGGCATTAGTAGGCTCACTGTCCCTAGCTGTGAGTGTAACTCCCAAGGTGAGGAGAGGTAAAGGAGCATTCTAGAGTATGCAAAATGGAAGCTGAGCCTGGTGGCACACGCTTGTAATCCCAGTACTTGGGAGGCTGAGACCACAGGATCAAAGGTTCCCAGTCAGCCTCAGCTACTTAGTGAGGCCCTCCACAGCTTAGTGAGACCCTGTTTCAAAATAAAGAATAGAAAATAGGGCTGGGGGTGTAGCTTGGAGGTAGAATGCCCCTGGGTTCAGTCCCCAGTACTGCAAAAAAAAAAAAAAGGAAATTTTCATCTTTAGTCAAGCTTGTTAAGAAATCTCCTCATAATCCTTTGTATCTGAAAATGCATTATAGCTTGTTAAAAGTACTGTAGGAAACAGTTTTACATTTTTTCCCATTGTACATTGTACATAAAATCACTTTAGGAGTTCACAAATGAAAACTGGGAAAGGTTAGTGAATGAGGCACCTCATACAAAACCTCCTTTGTGAAATAAAGTTGCCATATTCCCTGCCTAAATAGCTAACCTGGTTACTTTATCTCTTCATGTATTTCCCAAATAGAAATTAGGAATTCTTCAGGACATGCTCATTAATTAAAGTGAGCTTAAATGATGAGTGCTCACCAGTAGAAATGAGACATGAATACACCCCAAAGGTTGCTCTCACGTAGGAAGGGTTGAGAAATGGAATGGAGCCATATTAGAGAAAAATTTTATGGTATTAAAATTAAGTTAATATTAATCCAAAATAAATTATTTTTAAGCTGAGATGTCACTTCTAATCCTCAGGGCAACCCCTAAGAAGATAACTCTAAAAATCTTCTAAAATAAACAAGGGAGTTAAAGTGGTACATAGAAAATATTTATTTAAGACAAAGGAAGGGACTAATGAAAACACTGAGGAATAAAAAAGACATAAGACATAGAGAAAAGAAATAGAAAATGGCAGCTACAAATCCTACTTTATCAGTAGTTAAACACTTCAATTAAAAACAGAGATTGGCAGAATTGATTTTTAAAAAAGATCCAACTACTTTCTATTTACAAAAGACATACATTGTATTAAAAATACAAATATGTTGAAATTAAAAGGATGGGGGGAAGTTTACCATATACCACACAAGAAATATCCAAAAGAGGGCTAGCATAGTTATATGAATATCAGAAAAAAAACAGACCTTAACACAAAAATTTTTAGTAGAGACAAAGGTCAAAATTAAGTTAATATTATTCCAAAATAAATTATTTTAAGGTGATATGTTAATTCTAATCCTCAGGATAGCCCCTAAGAAAATAACTCTAAAAATCTTCTAAAATAAACAAGGGAGTTAAAGTAGTACACAGAAAGCATTTATTTAAGACATACGAAGGAATTAATGAAAAACATAATAATTATAATATGCATCTGACAATTGAACCCCAAAGCAAACACTGAAAGAACTGAATAGAGAAAGAGACAATTCAATAGTAATTGCTAGAGATCTCAGTATCCTACTTTGGTTAAAAGATAGAATAGGTAGAAGATCAACATGGAAATAGAAGTCTTGACCAATACTATATGCCAATTAAATGTAACAGGCATCTATTAAACATTCCAATCAACAGTGAAAAAATGCAATTTTCCAAATTTACATAGAACAGTTTCCAGGGTAGACCATACATTAGACATAAAACAAATCTCAATACATTTAAGTGAACTGAAATCATACAAAGTATATTCTCTGACCACAATGGAATTAAATTGGGAAAAAATACCAGAAAAAATTTTGGAAAATTCACAAATATGTGGAAATTTAAAAAATATACTCTGAAATAACCAACAGGCTAAAGAAAAACATGGGAAATCAGTGAGTACTTTAATTATACATCACAGAAAAAATTATGGGATGAAGCTAAGTCAGTGCTTAAAGGAAATTCTATAGCTCTAAAGAACTATATTTTAAAGGAAGAAACCCCTCAAATCAACAATTAACCTTCCAATTTGAGAAACTAGAAAAAGAAGTGTAAACTGTAAACTATATCTAAATCAAACAGAAAAAAATAAAAAGATTGTTCTCTAAATGTTAATAAAATAGTGATTCTTCTATAAACCTTTAGTAAAATTTTCATTTGAAGGGCTTATTGTAATTTAAAAGAACAGAGGCTATTTTAAATTTTATTTTACAATTATGAAAGTAACACTAGTTCACTGTAGAAAGATTAGAAATTGTCAAAAGCATTTAAAAAAATCCACAACCAGGAGTTGTCCATCACTAACATTTTGGTACATTCCCTTCCAATCTTTATTCCAGGTCCATATGCATAAAACCTAACAGAGGACAGGAATTATATGCATATTTCTCTATATTTTTTACTCAATATTTGATTGTAAATTTCCCTGTGTTATTAATATTTTTGGGATATTTTCAATGACTGCATAATAATGCTCCCTGCATATAAAGCTTAATTTATTAAGCCATTTTTCTATTTTTGGATATTTAGAATGCTTCTAATGCTTTTCTTAGGATAAATTTCTAGATGTGAGATTACTGGGTCAATGATTAAACTGCTTTTAAATCTTTTTCCTGTTGTGATGATTTGATTTTCAGAAAGGCTGTACCAATTTACATTAACACCAGCAGTGCATTGGAATGCCTGTAGAGATAATATTTTTGAATCCAAATTAAGTCATATAATTTAATGGATATTAATATATTAAAAGTATCAAAAATTAAAATTATTTAAAGTCAAGACCATTCCAGAAAATTTAGGACATGATTTTAAAAATCAGTAAGGAAATTGTTTTCCTTTTTTAACCAAAATACTACTAGATAGAGGTTTTTTTCTTTCTTCTTTTGCTATATCTATTCATAAAATCTAGAGTTGGGGAGCCAGGCATGGTGGCGCATGCTTGTAATTCCAGTACTTGGGAGGCTGAGACAGGAGGATCGCTGGTTCGTAGCCAGCCTCAGCTACTTAGTGAGGCCCTGTTTCAAAAATAAAGAATAAAAAATAGGGCTGGGGGTGTAGCTTGGAGGTAGAATGCCCCTGGGTTCAATCTCCAGTACCGCAAAAAAAAAAAAAAAATCTAGATTTGAAATGGAATTTAGAATTCTTGTGTCCAACCCTTAGTTTTATAGACTAATTAAATTCCCAGAGGAATACAGTAGCCCAAGTCACATGGCTGTGTCCATCACTCAGAGCTCAGTACACTTTATTTTTTGAATAATTTAATATTAAAGCCGGGCATGGTGGCACATACCTTTAATCCCAGAACCTGTGAGGCTAAAACAGGAAGATTGTAGGTTTGAAGTCAGCATCAGCAATTTAAAGGGGACTCTCAGTAAATTAGGGATACACTGTTTCAAAAATAAAAAGGGCTGGGGATATAGCTTGGAGGTAGAATGCCCCTGGATTCAATACCCAGTACCACACACACACACACAAAAATAAACAAACAAAATTTAATATTAAAAATACAAGTCATATGCAAATATAGCTCTGTAAAAATCCAAACATTATAGCCATATACAAATATATAAATATATAGGTATAAATATACAGATAATATATTATATAAGCATACTTAATATATTTACATATGCAAATACGCAGATATTACTATTTATTTACATATACATATATGCATATTCCCTTCATCTACCCCCATCTTCAATTCCAGTCTACTTCTCAGAAGTATCCTTCTCTCAGGGCTGGGGATGTAGCTCAGTGGCAGAGTGCTTGCCTTGCAAGTGTGAGGTCCTGGGTTTGATCCTGAGTATAGCAAAAAAGAAGTGATGACTACAGAAGAGTGATCAGAAAAATGCAACAATGCTTGCTTTCAAGATGCTGGAAGGAGACCAAGAATGCTGGTGTTCTCCAGAGCCTGGAAAAGGCAGGAAACAGACTCCCCGCCTAGAGTGTCCAGAAAGGACTGTGGCCCGCTCTGACACCTTGACCTCAGCCCAGTGAGACCAATGTCAGATTTCTGACCTACGAAACTATAAGACAATAAGTCTGTGTTGTTTTAATATGCTAAATTTGTTGCAGTCTGTTACTGCTGCAATAAAAAACTAATAAAATTTGTGTAAGAGAATACACTTTTAAAAACTTCTTAGTGCTAAATATTATGTCTTTATTTTTATCTTTTGCAAATCTGAGAGTTAAAAATGGCAAGCCAGTATTGCTTTCATTTGCATTGCCCTGGCTTCTGATGAGTCTCAGCTTCTTTTCATATGTCCTGAAGCTTTGAATTTCTTCTGTGACTTGGCAGAGAATAATTCTGTTGGATTATTTGACATTTCTGATTGACTTGTAGTCTCTTTCATATTTTTTGCATTCCTATATTAGAACTCGAGAGTCTTTGCTTGCTATATGTGTGCCAAATATTTCCCCTAATTTGTCATTTGTTTTACTTCCTTGATGCCCATTCTTCTTTATCAAGTTGCTTGAACTGCCTCCCCAATTTCCTAGCTCATCACTTGGTGCTGTCTGTGGGTAAATGCTACCTGCCTGTCATATTCACAGGGATGTTGTTGAACAGGGAATATCTAAGCTGGTGACCCCGCCAGGGTCGAATAGATCAAAACATCATCCTACTCTATTGAGAGGTGGAGAGTTTTCATTTTTAAAAGTAGAGGAATAATACAAGATAGTAAATAAGATTGCTTACTTAAAAAAAACAGAATTTGCAGATCCTGTAAAATCAATGAGCTGAGAAGCTAACAGATTGATACAGAATGATTAATTTTTAAAATCAGAATCTATATGACCTGCTTTTCTGAACAAAGGAATGTTCAGTTGGGCACTAGGCCAACATGTGTGTTTAGGGCCAGCCCTAGTCTGTTCTTAACCTATATTGTTCTCACTAAACTGAAAATTTCAAAGGTATATTTCTAGGGACCCAGGAAGTTCAGGCACATTTTTTTATTTTTTGAACCCAGGGGCATTCTACCTCCAAGCTACACCCCCAGCCCTATTTTTTATTTTGAAACATGGTGTCACTAAGTTGCGGAGGGCCTCACTAAGTAGCTGAGGCTGGCGGTGAACCTGTGATCCTCCTGTATCAGCCTCGCAAGTACTGGGATTACAAGCACATGCCACCACGCCTGGCTCAGGCACATTTAAAACACAATATATGACTAAAATGACTAAAAGCTAATGTTTATTGATGGATTGCTATGTGCCAAGCTTCCCACTGAATCCTAACAACAATCCTTAAGGAGAGTACTGTTATCCTACTACACAGATGAGAAAATTAAGATTCATGGAGGTAACTTGCTCAAGATCTTATTAAATGATAGAACCTGAATTTAAGCCTTGGAAGCCAGTGATCTTAACTGCTCTAAATATCCTAGAGAGCCATCTAAAAACTAGTCCTAGCCATTCTACACTAAAAGCTCTCTAGTAATCTGAATTCGCAAAACATTACGAATTAGGTCCTGTTTAATTATTTTTCAGAATTTACAAAGTAACTAAGAACCAGAAAACAAAGGGTCCAATCAAAAAGATAGAAAGAAAAAACCTGATTGAATAGCTAGCAGAACTTTATAATTAATCATTGGCTTTTCAGTTGATTACCTATTCTGAAAGAGTGAAGTGCTTGGAGAGTAGCATTCTCCATTCCTCTGCAGTTTTACTTACTCTATAATTTGCAAGATAAATATTTTGTTATCCTAAGTGAGATCAGCTGGTCCCAGAAAGTCGATGGTCATGTTTTCTCTCATATGAAATGAAACGAAAATGAAAATGAGAGAGAAAATAGGAAAGAAAATGGGCTTCAGATAAATGAGGAAAGAGACCGGTAGAAAAGTGGAAAGGGATGGGGGAAGGGCAGGAGGAGAAAAAGGAGGCTTGAGGACAGAAACAGATTTTAAAAATGTCACATTCATATATGAAGGTATCACTACCGATCTCGCTAACATGTATGGGGAGGGAGGAAGGGGGAGTGGGGTGGGATAGGGAGGGAAACGCACCAAATGATGTGCAGATAGAATAATGCATCACTTTGAATCTTGCTATGTTGTATAATTATAATGTACCAATAAAATTATAAAAATAAATCTTCTATTCTGATATAATAAATACAGAAACTACATAATAGATCTTATCTGATTTATCTCAACTTCTACCTGAAATTCTGGATTTATGGAATTCAAATTAATGAGTTTAACTGTTAGGTCTGGAATTTCTGGTTTCTCTTTGACCTGCCTATATGGGGACAAGAAGGCAGTCAGCTGCAAGTGTGGCAGAGAGTGGACCAACTGCTTTCTGGAGGGAAAAATATATTCTGGGGACATTTAGAGCCTGCTCAGAAGCTGCCAGAGGGCCCCAGGGCTGCCACATGGCTGTGAGGTGGGCCCTGCCCTGGAGTCTTCCTGCCCCAGGGGGCCCCAGACAAGTTCCCACAGAGCACTGCACACTCCCTTGTCTTACCTCACAAAATCTGTCTGCTCCCAGAAAAGGTTGAATTAGCTTATTAAATAAAATCCCTCTCCCTCTCTTTCAGGAAGAAGTTAACTACTTTATTACTAAGAAATATGTAGGTCATGTTTCGACCAAATAATGGGAAAGTGTGTGTGTGTGTGTGTGTGTGTGTGTGTGTGTGTGTGTGTGTGTGTGTGTACGTACTCTTTTAAATCTTAAGAGGCACCTGATCAGAACAGAGTTTGAGGTAGGACTCCTGGTTTGAAAGTGTTTGCTTTTTTGTTTTCTAATTCCATTTCCCACAGTCCTAACAGTTGCATTTTAAAATTACATCAGTAACCCACTTTCTAAAGTTATTGTTATTAGAGATGTGGAGTGTGTAAAGGATACAGGCTCTTTACCAAAATACTTTCCTTTGGGGATCCATCTACCCCTGATCTCTGTGCCCCAACTGTTCCCCAAGATGGCAACAGGTACCCACAGGCCAGTGAGAATGGCTCTGAGCTCCAGAGAAGGGCCTGGTCTTTCCCTGGCTTTGGGGCCAAAATGTCAAAGCCTTCCCTGGGGTTTTTACTAGAACTAGCAGGACATTTTATCTCTTGCTTTCCCAGGTCATTCTATTAGGAAGATCTGACGTTAGCTTACTGGTGGCCATATTTTTTAGCTACTTGAAGGAGGCGGCTCTCTGGAATGAAGAAGAGTAAGGTCAACACACCAAGGGAGGCAGAATTAATGGAGAGACAACTGTGAGGACATCACCTGAGCCCCCAGACCCAGCTACTGCTTGGGCCAGCTCCATTTCTGGGTTCCCAGTGAGATAAGCCAAAACATTTCTTTTAGCTTAAGCTAGTTTCTGCTCAGTTCTGTCACTTTTAACAAGAATTCTGAGTATGACATTCTTCTGTGTATATTGTAAACACCTTTGCCTCCTTCCCCCTTTACAAAAAAGGATCATTCAGCCAGGTGTGGTGGTGCATGCCTGTAAGCCCAGTACTTGGGAGGCTGAGACAGAAGGCTTGCAAGTTTGAGGTTACCCTCAGCAACATAGAGGGACTCCCAGCAACCTAGAGAGACCCTGTTTCAAACAAACAAACAAACAAACAAACAAACAAACAAACAAACAAACAAATATAAATAGGCTGGCGGTGTAGCTCAAAGGTAGATTGCCCCTGAGTTCAATCACCCAGTACCAAAAAACAAAAAGGATAATTCTATACACACTGCTTTACAACTTGCGCTTCTCCTTAATTCGCCATTGGCACTTTTCCAGGTAGTACATTTAAAGCAACCTCATTTTTTTTTAAACAGCAGAGCATGCCATACGCAGGCATTGTTCCTCTATTTTTAAACTACTCATTGATGAGTGGGCATTTTGTTGGGTTCCCAGTTTTTAGATTACAACCCAGTCTGCAGTGTACGTCTTGTAAAAATATCTTTAGGCATTTGGGGCACATATTTTTATAAGATAAATTCATGGCAGTGGCATTTCTGGGTCAACAATTTCATAGAATTTTTCATAGAAATTTCACAGAAATTGTCAAATTGCCCTCTAGGAAAGTTGTGTCAGTACTAGACTCACAGCCACAGTGTAGATGAAAGGGCTCTTTTTCCTACATCCCAGCGAAGGTGTGGGATATTATTACTGTTTTAAATCTTCAGTAATCTGAGGGGTAAATATATTTTAAGTTGTGATGCTATAATTTTTAGTGAGATCATGACTCATTCCTTGTATTTAATGGCTACATGTATTTCTTTTTCTGGGACATGCTCACACAGACCTCTTTCTTATTTTCTGCTGGGCTATTCATGTTTTTCCTGGTGATTCATAACAGCCTATTAAATATTAAATGTAGCAGTACAATACCTGTCATATGCCTGCCATTTTTCCTAATTTGTCTCATTTAAAAAATTCTGGAGGGGCCAAGTATCCCATGACTAAGGTTAACAACAGACATCTCCCAGGTGACAGGTTTGGTAGTAAGATGGTGGATGACAGGGAAGAGTTAGCCATGGCGGAATTTCACCAAAAAAGTCAGAGGCATTTGAAGTGTCGACCATCAGATGTGAGAGAGATCGGACCCATTACTGGGTCATTAGGGTGCTGGCCTAGTGAAGATGAGCTACATGGTCCAATCGCAGAGGCAGAAGGACCCACTGGAAATGTTCGATTTGAAAATTTCCTTCCAGTGATGACCAAAGTACTACTGGAAAGAAGATACAGATGCATTTCAGAAGATATCCTTCTTTGAGCTTTTGAGGTTTTAGATGCAGCCAAACATGGGGTTTGTACTAAGGAAGAAACAACCAAATATATGACTGAAGAAGGTGAGCCTTTTCCTGAAGAGGAAATGAAAAGCATACTGTCTGCTGTCACTGATTCAGAACCAAATTCGGTTCATTACAAGGACTATATAACAATTACGGAGAAGATGAAGGGTTCTAAAGACAACTTCTAATTGAAAGAACTATTTCCAAAAAAATATCTTGTCCTTGTTAACTTCCCATTTTGTCTTGTAATTCTTACATCTGATGTAAATATCGGGTGCTCTATGACATAAGTATTTTAAGATACTTTTTGTTTAAAGATGATCATAACAATCTAAAACAAATATACTCAGTATTATCTAGCCTTATGGAATGACAAATAACTAAATATTTAAAAACTATTCTTAACACCTTTTTGAAAATTCTTATTTATGGTATCTTTTGCCAGGCTGAAAGTTTAATTTTCACATAGCCAAATGTATACATATTTTCCTTTTTCCATTCATTTTGAGAAATCAGTAATGTTATAAATCTACTCCTAACATTTACTCTCAAATATTTTAATAGCTACCTATAAAGAATTCAATTTCAGTGGCTATAAGATTGTGTGTTAACATTTTGGGGTTACTGGATGTAATTAGTAATACATTTGTGAGGAAATTACTATGAATCTCTTTTAAAACTGTTCTATTTCAAAGCTCATGGTGATTTTTTTGGCTCTGGACAGGTGTTTGTATCCCACCCTTCAATCCAATAATGATTGGCAACAGGCGAGGTAGGGGTCCTGTATTATATTTCTAGCCCATCTCTCCACCACCCTGATGAGTGATCTTGAGTGAGTAGAGTAAGCTCTCTCGGTTTCACTGATTTCTCTATCTTGGAAAGAGTGTGGGAACGATAATCTCTAAGAAGTCTTCCAGCACTAAACTTTAAGAGTCTATGAATTCTTTGTCTATGTTTGTATTTATGTAAATATTATACCAAGTGATGGATCACTTTCTAATATACAGTAAGCAGTACCTCATAGTGTTTTTAAAATAATTTTGAGGAAGGTGGTGTAAGAAGGAAATTACATTTATTAAGTGCCTAGCAGGTTCCAGGCACTGTACATATATTATTTTACTTAGTATACACAACAAACTTTTGTAAACGCATTCTACAGATGTGGAAACGGCAGTTCATTGAGGTTATGTGACATTTCTGGGGTCACACCACTGGGGTGGGGTAAGATAGGACATCATCTGATCTTCATGGTGTTTGATATGGTATTTTAAGACTATCTTTAGCTATTTATTTTGGTAAACTAATTATTGGTATCTTAAATATATTTGAATAGGTAAACTATTTCTATCTTCTAAAAATTAAAATATATAAAAAGATACAGAGTAGGAGGACTCTCTCTTATTCCAGTTCTCCAACCTCAGCTAACCATTTGTGTTTAGTCAGCTTTGTGTCACTGTAATAAAATACCAGAGATAATCCACTTACTAAGGAAAAGTTTTTTTCTGCCTCATGGTTCCAGTCCATGATAATTTGCCTCCATTGCTGTAGGGTTGTGTTGAAGCAGCACATCATGGTGGGAACATCCAGTAGATGAAACTTCTCACTTTATGGCAGCCAGAAGGCAAAGAAAAGCAGGAAGGAGTCAGAGTCCCAATGTCCTGTTTAAGGGCAGGCCCCTAATGGCCTAATTTGCTTCCATTAGGTCCCATCTTTTAAAGGTTCCATCACCTCCCAATAGCACCACAGACTGGCAAGTAAACCCTTAACACATGGGCCTTTGGGGCAGGCTTACCCGAACCATAGCACCACTGTCACTAGCTTCTTATTTATCCTTCCAGGCTTTTGTATGCACATACATTTATATTTTTTCCTCTTTCTTATTCTAAAGACAGCACATTTTATACATTATTTGGTACACTGAGATTTTAAAACTTAATATTATACCTTGGAGAATTTTTCAGACAACTATGAAGAAAGCTTATTTCTTCTTTTAACCGGGAGATAGTATCCCATTGTGTGGATGTACCATACAACTCGTTTAATTAGCTCTCTACTGACTGACATTTATAAATTTGGTTTTTTTTTTGTTGCAGACAAAGCAGTCATGGAAAACTTTGTACATATTATCATTTCACACATACCCAAGTGTATCTATAGCATGAATTTCCAGAATTTCCATTTGTAATTTTGATAGACATTGCCAAATTGTCTCTATAGAGTTCATTCTGACTTACACTTGTATCAGCAATGTGCAGAGGTGTCTATTTCTTCATAGTCTTGCCAACTGAGTTTGCTATCATCATTTTTAACTTTTCCAAACAGATATATGAAAAATGGATTATCAGGGTGGTTTAAATTTGCATTTCTCTTATTGTAAGTGATGCTGAGAACTTTTCTTTAAATTCTACTTGTATTTCATTTTCTATGACCTATGTGTTCATAGCATTTGTCCATTTTATTAGGATATTGATTTTTATCAGTGTTTCTAAAAGTCTTTTTATATATTACAAAAAGCTTATAGGATTTAAATAAGTAAAAATGTGAGCAAAGAAATTAGCTCCTTGAATTGCAAGTATTTTTAACAATTTGATATTTGCATTGTGACTTTGGTTATAATGCTTTTTTGCCATACAGAACATTTTTTAAAAATATAATCTAATGTGTCATTTTCTTTTATTTTTAAAGAATTTTATTTTTAGCATTAAATTCTGATTTAGAGCTTAAATATGGTGTGTGCTGTAAAACCAACATTTTACAGATGACTAACCAAGAGTCCCAATATCACTTACTAAATAGCCCATTTTTCTCATATATTAAATTTCCATATGGATTTGGGTGTCAATATCTGGACTTTATGTTTTATTTCTTTGAATTGTCTATGCACCATGATCATTCTGGCTTGAGTTGTTGAAGTGTAATAATGTTTTCGTATTCATCAGGACTGTTTTTCCCTATAGTTCCCTTTGCCATGAATTTTTCTGGTGGTTCTTGTTTATTTATTTTCATGATAAAATTATAACTTAGTAGATTCATATTCTACATAGCCTATATAGCGGTGGATTCAATTCTATAGCTGATCAAAAATCTCGTCTGCTCAAATCCTAGAGTGGTAACTCACATTGAAAGCACAGTCTATTCACATTGTAATGAATACATGGGAATAGTAATCATTGTCAACTATTCTTATGAGTTTAATTATTTGGGGGTAAGGAGATCTGCAAGGGAGGGGTCTTGCAGTGGCATTTGGGGGACTGAGGTGAACAAGGTGGAGCCAAAGCAGGAATATATAAGTGCTTTGGGATCCACTGGACAATATCTGAGCTCCACAGAGAGACAATGGGGCAGAGTGTATTTTCAGAAATGGCCACACGATATATGTTCGATCTCACATGCTCTTTTTTCAGTATTGACACTGACATTCCTCCATTGAGAGATAAAGAATGTGTATCACTCTTCTCTTGGGAAGATTGCTTTAACTGCCTTGTCAAAACAACGTGGTGGAAGTGAAGTATGACTTCAAAAGCGAAGACATGATACGTACTATGGCTTGCACCTGGTCCTCTCTCTTGAAATTCTTGCTTTTGGAAACATGTTACCATGTTGTGAGAAAGCCCGGGCCACATGGAGAGGGCAAATGTGAGTGTTCTAGATGACAGTCCCAGCATCAACCATCATGTGCGTGAGTAAATGAGTCAAGTGGCCCCTGCCTTTGAGTTTTCCAGCTTAAGTCACAGACAACATGAAACAGGGGCACACCATCCACAATGTGATTTTTATGAATTCCTAACCCACAGAAATGGTGAAAGATGAAAAGTTATTGCTTTAAGTCACCAAGTTTGAGAATGATTTGTTACACAGCTGTAGATAACTAATACTGCAAGCAGAAGCCTATGCTGATTCAAGTGGGGGGTGACAATGATTCAAATAAGGAATATGTGAGCTAACCACAAGTGGATTGTAATGCCACAGTTTAGCGACATCTACTAGCCTCCTCCTCATTTATGAACCACTTATGAACACTGACCGGCTCTGACATTCTAAGGACTAGTGGTGCTTGCCTAGCATGTGTGAAACCCTGAGTTCAACCCCTAGCACTGGAAAAACAAATGCCAAGGACTCCAGAGGATCAACAGAAGCACCAGAAGGACAAGTGCGGAGTCCAGGGGGGGATGGTGACACCCAGTGGGACATGTGTCATGCAGAATAGCTGCAACACGCAGTGAGATATGACATTGGAGAGCACAGATCAGATACCCTCTGGACACTCCCAGAGTATTTTGTGATTTGGAGTCATGGGTGTAGAAGCATTTGAAGAGGGCTTGAGAGCTCGCATTCATAGGAGAGAATAATAGGTTGGCCTCATTTGTTTCATAGGCTGAGCAGGCATGAGCAAATTTGGATTATAGAAGAAGAGAGGGGAGAGCCCAATTTATCTGTTGAGAAGTAGAGAGCACTATCTTTCTCATTTGTAGGATATGTCCCACATAATTCTTGGTTATTTGGACATACAATGCTGACTCCTAGTGTGGATCTGATCTCTAGGCTTTCTCCAACAGACATCAAGACTTTCTCAAAGTGTTCGTTACTCACACTGCAAAGTGATATAGGCCATAACTGTGTAACTGATATAACTGACCTATGGCACAAGCTACTCATTTAAACAATCATTAAACATTTTTTTAAATCGTGTTGGCTGTTGGAAAAATGACCTGATTGCACCTAAATCGAATCCATTATATCTTACTAACACAGACACAAGTCTTTTCCAGTGCCCCCCGTGCTCTCTCTCAACAGCCCACCTTCCCTGTTCTCCCTGGTTTCAGTCACTACCTTTGTTTGAGGAATTCTCATGGGAAATAGTCCTGAAATAAGAGGATAAAGAAAGAAAGAGCAAAAGGAAAGGGTTAGGGATAAAACTGTGGGGTGGCTATAGAAAAGGGAACTTCCACACTAACACAGCGTCAAGGAAAGAGTGAGGGAGAGAGTTTGCAAGGAGGCCGAGATTAATAGCATTGGCTATTTTAGTGAAGGGGCTGGGAGTTGAGAAAAAGCAAGAGAGAGGTTACTGATGACCTTTCAGAGCATAATAGCAATACATTTCCTTTGGATGATAAGCTCCATGCGGTCAGGAACCCTTCTGTGTCTTGCTTATTGTCATAATTTCAGCATCCAGAACCCTGCATGGCACATACGAGATCCTTAATAAATATTTAATAAATAAATGAGTAAAGCTGTGGGAGAAGAGATGAAGGAATAGTTGAGAGAGAATACACAACAAAAAGGGGGGTATCCAATGAATGTTTGGACGATAGTGAGTAGTAACTGGATGGGGTGGCAAAGTCAACAGAGTAACTGGATACAATTACTGTTGTTAGGCTGATGTATTAGTTGGGACTTGGTTCAGCTTTGTGTGAGAGAAAATCAGAAATAGCAGTTGCTAAAATCTAAGTTTATTTTTCTCTCACATAAGGAAAATTTAGGCACAATATGAAATATGGAACCCTTTGAGTTGTAATCCCTGCCATTCCTTGGGTGTGCCGCTTATGCTCATAGTCTATGGTAGCTTGTCTCTGGAGTTGGCCCCACAATTCCTTTCCTTACTATCTGCCTGTGCTGCCTCAACCCCTTAATTATGGGTGACTTTTTCGACCATTAGAATGTAGTGGGAATTATGTTTAAGATTTCCAAGCTCTGGCCTTAAAAGGATTAACAGCATTATCTCTTGCCCTTTGGAACCCACTCCTGGTTTGAGGGACTTGTGGAAGAAAACTGAGACACTCAGTTGGTTGGCAGTCCAAGTGTCAATCAGTGGCCACTGCCTGCCACATAACTGACCCACTTTGGGTGTTCCTGTCTAGATGAGGCCTCAGAAGAATACAGCCCCAACTGACGTCACACAGAGAAGAACCACACAGCGGAGCCCAGTTGACCACAGAATAATGAAGGATAATAGCATCGTGGTTGTTTTGAACCACTAGGTTTTGGGCTTGCTTGTTACACAGAATAGACAGTCAAAACAATATCTAAGAGCTGTGTTAATGTTCGTATTCCAGGCAGCAGGATGGGAGAAAGAGGGTATACACCTGCTTTTTAAAGATGGTGTAGAAATTGCCAAATTATGTCTGCTCTGTTTCACTGGTCAGAGCTCAATCACAAGGCCTCACCCAGGTTCTGGCAAAGCTAGGGAATATAGACTTTTACCGGGACTTTGATAGACCCAGCTAAACATCGGGGTTCTCTGAATTCGAGGGATAGGGAAGGCATTGTATTTGGTGGGCACTTGGAAGCATCTGTCTTGGCTCTTTGGTTGTAGTAAGTTTGTAATAAGGTTTATCAGGGTTAGGTTTGCTAAGAGGGGGGCAGCCTAGTGCCTCAGAAAGGCAAGTAGAAAACAATTTGAAGAAAAAGTGACACTTTGAGGTGAATAAGAAAGAAATTGGTAGAAAACCCATAAAGGACTGATGCACACAAAAACATGGATGAATCTCAGAATGAGATTGAGTGAAAGAAGGCAGAAAAAGATAGTATATATTGTGTGATTCCATTTACATAAAACTCTATATCTACAGAATCTATAGTTATAGAAGGCAAATTAGTGGTTGTCTGAAAAAGGAGGGACTTATGTGAAGGGAAGGCTTATCAAGGGGCATGAAGAAACCTTTAGGGGTGATGGATGTGTTCATTCTAATGATTGTAGGAATGGTTTCATGGATGGTTATATATGATGAAACATTAAATTGTACACTTAAATATTCGCAGCTTATTTGAGGTCCACTATACCCATAATAAAATTGTAAAAATTTAAAAAATGGATATATATCCAGACTGAATGTCTTTTGATTTACCTTACATACAAATATACTAATAATGAAGACAATTACGAGTCAACTTCTTTTAAAACAAAGTCTTTACCAAGTTCTAGGAATTTTTTTGTTTTGTTTTCTTTTTTTTTATGCGCTCGGAATCAAACCCAGGGCCTTATGCATGCTAGACAAGCAATCTACTACTGGGCTATGTCCCCAGCCCTTTAAAAAAAGTTTTTAATGGACAACTGATATGTAAAGAAAACACTTCTTAGTTAATTGCAGCATGTATGAACCAAGTTTTCTATATCCAGAATGATTTTGCTATCAACTAAAATAGTGAGAGATCAGTCTCTTAGGCATAGAGAGGAACACTGGATGGGTGGAATTTTTTTTTAATCCAGGAAATGAAGAACATTTAAGACTTTTTGCTCCAGATGTGATCTGGGAATAATTTCATTCTGATATTGTTTGCAAAAGATTTTTTATTTTCTTAAAAAATAAAGCTTTTCACCTTTGGTAATCAGATGTTTTGAACATGACCTTTCCCACTCTGTTCTTGAACTGAGGATTTGTAAGTAAACATCTCACAGTCTTTGAGTTCAAATAAGAGCCTCCTCCAAAGCCTCCTCCAAACTGAGGACATGAGTGTTGTGTCCTCTGCTGGAACTGCCCCTTTCCTACACATTTTCAAACTTTCTCCTTGGTAGAGTCATCTTGGGGCTAGAGGAAATCTTGTCTCTTCATTTTGGCCACAAATCCCCCAAAACATTATTACCAAGATTGATAACCCACTTCCCATTTCTTTGGGGGATATTTTTGATCAGTTTGCTATTCATTTCCACAAGTTAAACTTTATTCATTATTAGTAAGAATATCTGAGATGTCAAGGATATTAGAGAGATGCATTCACTACTTTTTCATCTTCTCAAAAAGATATGAGCAGTTTCCCTATACTAAGCAGACATCTGTAAAGTCATGGAGCAATGACATCCCCACAACAACTTTAAGAAGCCACTCAAAGTACCAATAATGTCATGAACAGGCATCTTTTGTCCCTTCTTAAAAAGAAGAATTGAGCAAGTTAAAAACATATAATACATTGGGATTACTACGTAGATGGGTTCAATATGTCCAGGGCCCTGTGTAGATCATTAATCAGTGTGCTTACAGACTCTGAGGCTTAACAGCACAATCTAGGCCAAGGGATATCTCATCTGGGATTTTCCAACAGAAAGTTCTTTAAAGCAATGCCCAGTCCTTTAACATAGCAATCTGAAAATGCTGCACTTACTGAGCAGATGGTTATGTAGCCAGCATGTTTTTCATGGTGAGGCCAGGACACAGAGATTAGTATCACGACTACAATGACAAGTTTTGCAAAAACCACACAAGGTGGATCACCTGGCTTGTGAGACATTTTATCTAATGTCTCCATGTCTTCTTCTTTGAGGACGGATGGCTGTAACTGTAGGCCTTTACAAGGACAGCGAGAGATCCTTATGGAGACACTAAGGTTCAGATGAATAAGCAGTAAATTTGGCACCCTCCTTGGCTCCCCTTGAGAATAGTCCAGCCCTCAGCCATTCTTTAAGATACACATGGCCCCTGTGACCTGATCTCATGGCTCCTATTTTGGTTTCTGTTTGTTATATTTCAAAATTCAGCTCTTCCCAACAAAAATGCTAGAGCTCACAGACAAATCTACACCCACACAAAAGTCATATGTTCCGTGCCTCTGGATATAGCATTTGCTACTAAAGCTTCCATGAATCACTCTGTTCTCAGAAAAAGAGAAACTGATGGTATTGGAGAGAGTGAGATTCAGCTTCCAAATGTCGGGTCTTCTCTACATGGACTTCAGGGGCCACTGAAGCCCCTCCTGCCTCTGCCTTCATTTATGGACGGCAGCTGGGCTCGCCTCCAGCTGTACCTCCCAGGATGATCCCTGACCACCGTTGCTGCCGCATCTCATCCCAGCAATGGCACCTCATTAATAATAGATGTCAGTAAATACCTATTTTATGGTTGAATGAATAAGCCATTGGTTGGGAAGCTCATTTTAAAAGGAGGGAGGGGGAAGGGCTCCCACCAAGCAAACAGCTTCCCCCAATGATTCCTTAAAATGCAGTTTCAATTTGTACGGGTGAGTATAGTTGAGCAGGCTCAGTGAGTCTGATTTTAGTATCTTCAGGCCAGAAAATCCCAACCCAGGAGGGAGCAAAGAGATACACATCACAGAATGCCACCTTTGCCAGAACACTAACCTTTCCTGCTATGAATACAAGGAAATGAGAGCTGTTAGTCATTTTTCTTGAATGTCTATGCTCTGATAAATAGCTAGACATTTTCCTTTTCCCTGTACCCCAACTTCTCTGGTCATTCCTAGTGCCACCATGCAGAAGAGGAAAAACAAACAAGCAAACTTGATGAGATGCTCCTCTGCCCAGAAACACTTCCAGGTATAATTTAAAGGAAATCTGAGACTAACAGCTTTCATTTGTTTCTGTTTATTTTTCTAGTGACTTGTCTCTGTGTGTGTGGTCAGCACAGGCCCTCTGTGTGCTTCATAGAACCTTGCATCTGTCCCTCCCAGCCTGTCAGGACCACATCCCTGAATAGTGGGGTAGCTCTGTGTCCACACCATCAAACCCCTGGCTCATCTCGTCAGCACTGTGACAGGGAAAAGCCTCAGGTCGTGCACCTGCATAGCGGCGGCGCCTTCTGCTGATGCTGCTCTCTCCTAGCTTGTAATTGCAAACCGAAACTTGCTGTGTTACTAATCCAGAGAGAGAGCTGGAGTTTTCATCTGTCTGCTGTCAAATGCCCAGTTAATGTCATATTGGATTATATGATAATAGGATAAATCCTTTAACAAGGATTTGCCCACACTGCAGATAGCAGAGTGAAGCGAAGTGGCTAGGTAACAATCCAGAGAGAAGCGAGAATTCATGAACCATGTTGTCAAAGGATTGTACTTGCTGTCTAGTTCACCACGCATCCGACCGTGGGACCATGTGGATTATGAATCAAGCTCATCCCACCCATTGCGATTGACTTTGTCAGTTGATTTATTTATTTCCCACGATAAAAAAAAAACAAGTACAAGAAAAGAATCCACATTTCTTGCCATCACCAAGAGGAACTGTCCCCACTGTTCTTTTTCCTAGTGTCGTTCTCAGGAGCGTGTGGGTGGAGAAAACAGTATTTTTCTTTTCCTTTGTCTCTCCCAAAGAACTTAGGGCAGGGACCTGAACATGCCAGTGTTCACTTAGTGATGAAATGGTTTGTTGCTCTTTACCTGATAGCGCTAACCTTGGTCATCACTCTCAAGAGGGCGTTGGTGATATGGAAACACTGCTAAACCTTTGGATGGAAATCCTGGGCTCCAATCCAGTCTTTGACTTCGCCAACACTGTGAATGCTCCAGTCTTTACATCTTCATTTGTAACCTGCTGGTAATGTTACCTTTTCAGAGAGTAACAATCAAGTGTGATAATTTATTTGTAGGAATAGAGATGTAAAATCATGGGGCTTTATTATCACCCACCAGACCAATGGTTCCCAATTTGGCTGATCATTAGAGGTGTCTGGGAAGCTTACTAAAATACAGAATTCTGGGTCCCTCTGCAGACTTAATGAATTAAAATCTCTGAAGGTGAGGAACCCATACTCTTAGAGCCTTCTGAAAATTATGATGATCATTCAAATGGCTTGGGAATCACAGAAGACAGGTACTAAGTATCTTGGTGTTTTGAAACCTCTGCACCTAGCACATAGTAATTACACAACCAAATAGTGATTGTCTATTCTACAAATATTTACTAAGGGCCTACTGTGGGCCAGGCTCTGTTCTAGCATAGCACCATAATCTAATTGTTGGTAGTGTGGGTGTTGCAAGGAAGGTACAAGAGCTTCAATGCAATATGCTGAGTGCGCTGTCAGAGAGGTTGAGCCATGGAAGGGCCTTAAGCAGTCCTTTCATATGGTCTGAAATTGGCAGTTTCTATGCCTGATGTCTGAGAGCATGCTATTCTTAATGCTTTATTATGGGTAATATTTCTTGCAGAAAATAGCAAGAAGCTTTAATGGAAACATTTTGTGGATTTTCCATTGGTCAGATTCCTTGTTTCTTCCCAGTCAGTTTCCTTGGACACATGCCAAATGTTCATTTTTTACACAAACAGCATATTAGAGGCAAATGCTGGTGGGGATATGAAGTCTAAACACCACAGGTGTGGAACATAAGATGCCAAAGGACATGCCATGAAAGGGGAGAAAGAGAAAACAGATCCTTTGGGAAGTCTCACTCCAAGATGAAATGAGCTTTTAAACCATAAAGAGATTGCAAGAGGGAAAGTTAAAATTCCAATATCTGTCTTGGGACATGAAATACAGAAATGCTCTTGATTCAACCCAAACATGGCCGGCTGACCCTGATGTCTGGCTGACCTTAACATAGCTGGCCGACCCAAGTTTTGCCCATCCCTTGAACCAAACTTGAACCTTATGTAAGCTCTGAAGTCATTTAATAATATCGTTTAATAATATTTTCCTCTCCGTCTCCTGGTTAACTCCTAGGAGAACTGTGTGGGGAGGCAGGGGAGAGAGCTCTTTTTTTTTTCTGTTAATGTGTGGTTTTATGATCATTTCCCTGCAAGCGTTGGCCAAGGAAGAAATGATGAGTGACCCCTTGATTTGGTGGTGGGAGCAAAGGCAGCTTCCCACTGAGGCAACGTGGGAGGATAGGAAGTATGGGATTCAGACTTGGAAGTCACAGTTCAGGCGTCCTGCTCTACAAGGCCATTCTGAGCGTACTGCTAAATGAATGAAAGAGTGAACAAATGAAAGATTGCCAGCCAGGTCTGATTAAGGCATTTTGCCAAACATGCGACTCTAAACTACAGCAATAACAGACACCAAGAAGTACCACTGTGGCGATGTAAATGGATCCCAGATGCTGGGCAAGACACAGAGACTTCAGATGTAGCCTCTGCTAGGTATTCGCAATCTAAGAACCACCAAGTGGTAAGCTCTGAACTAAATAGCTCAGTGAAGGAGACGTGTGGCATTGGTTCTGCATGAAAAAAAGAAGAGGATTTGGGTAGTCAGAAGAGAGGGAAGAACACATCTCTAGTAACAGGCTGAGAAAAAGCACAGGCAGGGTTTGAGTCGTGATGATGATGTTTGTGAACGTCAGCTGACCTCGATGAAGGGGGTGCTGGGGAGTGGTAGGGAAGCAGGCTGACCTTGAGGAAGGCAAGACATGAGGACTTGATGTGGTAGGCAAGGAAGAACCGCTGTAGGCTCTTGAGCTGAGAGCACTGTTCTGGGTGACTGTTCTTGTGGAATGGACATCACCCCACCCATCTCCTGGCTAACCCTTGCTCCCTGTACAGCCACCAAAATGAGATGGAAATGCAGCTAATGCTTCTACTACCCTCCCAGGTGAACAGACCTGCAGATGTGTGGAGCAAGCTCCCTCATATCCTCCCTTGTCTGAAAACCAACCAACACAATGGAGTCTACATCACACACTTTCCAAACAAACCAAGCCCCCCTGCCCTCTCATAGGATTTGCCAGATGACAGATGATCCTGATCCCTGTAATTAGTTAGATACTTTAATTGATTTTCAGTGGCAGTAATAAGTAACTGGAGTTCAGACTTGTAGAATTTCCTTCCTAATTGTCGCCGTTAAACTACTCATTATAGGGATAAATAGCACACCCCTTTATTTAAACCATTTCCTCCATACATGTAAATCCCAGCGGAAGTGTCCCAGCGTTTGCTGGGCCCTAGGAGGGCTGTCTGGGGGCTGGGGGTTTAGTGATGCAGCCTTAGGGAGCTGCTCAGGCCCCTGGGCTGTTCCATTTGAATAAGCAAGCCACAAGTTTCCAGCACTGACGCACTTCCTAGTGCTTCGGATTTAAAAGGCTGTAGAAAGGATAATTGACCACAGCTTGTCAGCAAGAGAGATTTACTGTCATTAGCACAAACTCAGATGAATTACTCTAATATCACAGAATATAAAAAATGGTCAGATAGTTTCCTTTCTCAGTACGTTAAAGGAACTTAAACAGCTTTCACACTTCACTTCTGTATTTGGGGGTAAAGAAGGGAGGAAATCATAAAGGGCCCATGAGAGGAAGAGGTAGGGAAGAGGCGGATTAACTTGGCCAAGGTAGGAAAAGACATCTCAAATTCTCAGGTCAGCTGGGCGTGGTGGTGCACGCCTACAGTTCCAAGACTTGGGAGGCTGGGACAGGAGGATCACAGGTTTGAGGCCAACCTCAGTAATTTATCAAGACCCTCAGCAACTTAGTGAGACCCTGTTTCAAAACAGAAAATAAAATAGGGCTAGGGGTGTAGCTTGGAGGTAGAATGTCCCTGGGTTCAATCCACAGTAACACACATACACACACACACACACACACACCCTTAGTAAAGTCAAATCCAAGTGAACAGGCTTCTTGTCTGTTTCAGGATAGTATAACAAGCTAAGTAAACATTTTTTTAAAAAGTCTCCAATATTGATTTTTTTTCTAGCATAGCACTAATTTAGAAAATTCTAGTACAACTTGGGTTCTTTGTGTTTTGACGCAATGGTAGAGAGAACTAGAAATACCGCAAGGCAGATTCTAAAGCCTTTATTAAACTGTAGACACCAACTCAGGAGACCTGAAACATTTTATTCAGGGCCAGGCAGAGGTTTCCCCGTGACGTGTTCTATTTCGTCTTGTTTTGCTTTTGAACCATCTATTTTTTCTGAAGGGTGTGTATAAGCCAGTCAGTGCCTAGGCACCAAAAATGTCTAGAACCTGGAGCAATTTATTTTCATTTTCCTTCCCCATGGTTTCTTTTTGCAAAAACATTTGCCTCCTAATTCTTAGAACCCAGTGCAAGCTGCCACTAGCAATTATTTCAGTTTGATTTTCAGGAGGAGGGCTTCATTCCTGTCTGATTGTTGAATCTAGACTTGCTTTGCAATCTGTCCCATTTCCACTAAGATACAAACATGTGGGCCTGATTCCTGTTGCTATTGTAACTGAAATGGAACTAATCTCACTGGTTTCTGTGCGGCTCAGCGCTGCGGGTTAGTGTCTGTAGATGCTGTTGCCAATACTACTGCTCTGTTAGTCCGTGGTATGAACTATTTGTTATTTTGAGAGTTATTCCCCCCTTTTTTTTGTTTCTCAGGCACATTGCGACATACCTGCGACATGAAAGTTACAGAAATTCCCTTCTGAGAGGAGGGGAGGAAGTCTGTAAAATCCAATAGCATATTTATCTATTGTGTATTCAGTTGTTTCTCCTTTGCCACTGTCATAGCAATAACATAGAGGGAAATGAATATTTTATAAAATAACCTCACTTATAGCTATTTTATTTAAAACACATAAACAACCACCACAACAAACTAATGGCACAATGAGCTGTGTTTTCTCCTCGCTCCCTCCATCTTGCTGCTGGCTGAAGGTGTCTGGGTAGACATTTCAGAGAGTGAGGCAATTCCAGAGGCCTTGCGGCTGCAGGCTCTCTACCCAGGGCCTGGGTTTTAACATTTTGAGTTAGTTGTGGCTTTGCCTACATCCCATTAGTCTGAGGATGCCTCCCTTCCTAGCCACTTCACAAGAGTCGCAGTTTGCTAATTTGGTTTCCAAAATTCAAATGGATCAGAGACCTCGACCCTTGGCTATTTGTCCAGACTTTGCGTGTTTGCATTTCACAGAGAAAGACATTCTGTTTATACATAAGAAAACGTGCACAGGAGATAGAAATTTGAAGAAGTAAATTCAAAACTGTTAAAACTCGATTATAAAATGTGTTTCCGTCCCCATCCCTACAAGATAGGCGGCAACGGAACTACCTTTATCATTGCAAAATGTGTGTGAAATGATGGCACCTTTCACATGAGAAAAAAAGAAAGTGGTGAGAAATAGCAGTGCACCTGACCTGTTTCTATTAGCATATGATGATTTACTGTTGTAGCCAAGGCTCCTTTCATGTTCTCCAACGCAGAGTGGATCCAGGCCTGACCAGGATAACAACACTACCTCTGGAATGGATAGCCATGCATACTTTCCAATCCAATCTCCATGTTCTATTTCTGGTTGTTGTGTAGCTTCAACTGGTCTGTTACATGCCTAGTACAGTGAGTGCGCGGCAGACTGGAAATGAGGTAGGACATCATGTTACAGAAGCGTCGTGAGGAACAGAATGCAGGGGGTGGCGGCAGCGAAGGGGACTGTTGCGTTTAATTATGCCAGCCTGCCACTCACATCTCCCTCCTGGGATGGCTTGGTCCATATGGCAGGTTGTAAGAGATTTGAAATTTGCTGAAAGAAAGAAGGGAAGGGAAGAAAGAAGGAAAGAAGGAAGGAAGGAAGGAAGGAAGGAAGGAAGGAAGGAACCAAAAGAAGGGAGAGAAAAATCAAAATGTTGGATTTTGTTTCTGTGCCTGTTTCGTTTCTTGCAAAGGAATGCTAACGGACCTGCAGTGACTGTTTCACTTGCCTCTTTCCTAATCCTTAAATGCATTTCTGTATGCAGTAGGCATATGCTGTCCTGGATTTCATCTGCCTTGTGGGACATGCCCCTCATCACTTTCAGTTCCACTCTCCCGACAGCTCGGCTCCTCTTGCTGGCATCCAGGAAAGTGAGGGAGAGGGCTGGTAAATGAGACAAGGCTGTGCGTGTAGTGACACCATTGGAAATACTGCAGGTCTTTTCTACACCCATCATTTCCCCTCATCTTCCCCGTGTCAGTGGACTTGGCTGAGCACAGAGGGCCTTTACAATAATTATACTGGATCCCTGAAATTTCATGGAAAATTTTTGATTGTTGACTTTATTAAATTATCCCTTAATATCCATAGGGAATTAATTCCAGGGCTTCCCAAGTATACCAAAATCTGAGGATGCTCAAAGCCCCTTATGTAATATGGTATAATACTTGCATATAACCTATATAGATCATCTTGTATACTAGATTACTTATAATGCCTAACACAATGCAAATGCTATGTAAATAATCATATTGTTTAGGAGATAATGACAAGAAAAAGTCTATGCATATTCAAAATAGATGCATTTTTTTCTGAGTATTTTCAGTCCACAGTTGGTTGAATCTGTGGATGGAGAATCACAGATATGGAGAGCTGGCTGTATGTTTCAATTTAGCATTAATATATGTGTTCTCCCTATTGTTGTATGTTATGTCCCCAATTTAAATAGCTTTATTTTTATCCTTTTGCAGAGCAGTCCATACAATGCAAAGAAATATAAAGAAGTGAAAATAACTTCTAATCTTACCACCCAGTGACAATCCATTTAATATTTTGTTAAATATCCTTCTGGATATTTTTCTATGCATGTGTATATACCAACACCCACAAAGCATAAACAAACATACAAACATTCTTTCAAAAACCCCCTTTTTTCAATTGGAACATATCATATCCAAATTCTCATACCCATAACTATGTTCTGTATCATTCTCTTAAATGGTTTCTTAACTTTGTTTTCTCAAGTGGTTTAATCATTCTTGCAAAACATTACACAGTGTTTTTTCATTATTACAAAGCACTCTGAAACTTACATATTTGTGGATATATCTTTGCACACTTTTATGATGTCTTTAGGATAAGCTTCCAGAAGTAGAGTTGTTGAGTTGAAGGTAATACACATTTGAAATTCAGATATGTGTTCTTGTGTTATCTTTTAGAAAGAGATGTGAAAGATAAGTACCATGGTTGCATCTGTGGTAGGATTTTTTTAAGGGAATGTTTATATATTTCTTGCCTTTTCATGGTATAGAAAAAATCTAATTACTATGGAAGACTCTTCTAGAAGGAAAAGTCATGCTATATACATATGATTATTTTGTCAAATTAATTGTCCTTTTACAGTTCTTGGATTTTACAGTAATTGGATTTTAATTATTATTTACTGTTAAAAAGTAAAATTGTTGATCATTTCTTTGAAGGTTTTTGTGATTTTTTTCAGTTATAACTTTATGATTTCAAACTATTTTTTGCAGGCATGGTGACTTTTGGGTAGTCATATATGCTGAATTTGCTTTGGAGTTTGTTACAAAACAACAAAATGGTTCCTATGGATGGTATAGTGTGAATGCAAGTTAGAGGCTCATGTCCATTCAGTAGAGTGTGTACTCAGGCCCATGTATGTGAGAAGGTGCATGCCATGAAGACACGCGAGGATATAGATTAAAGAGTTCTTAGCCCATTGCTAAAAACTATCTAGTCCTAGGAATAAACAGGACAGGCAAACTGTGTTTCATGTGTGAATGGGGGAGGGAGGTATTATAGCTGGAAAGTATGGGAAACCTTGGGGTGGGGTGGAGAAAATTAGAGATAAGCAGAGCCGGGCATGATGGCGCACTTTTGTAATCCCAGTACATTGGGAGGCAGAGACCGGAGGATCCGGGTTCGCGGCCAGCCTCAGCTCTCTCTCTCTCTCTCTCTCTCTCTCTCTCTCTACTTAGTGAGGCCCTCCGCAACTTCTTGAGACCCGGTTTCAAAATAAAGTATAAAAAAATAGGGGCGGGGGTGTAGCGTGGAGGTAGAACGCCCCTGGGTTCAATCCCCGGTACCGCAAAAAAAAAAAAAAAAAAAAAAAAAAATTAGGGACAGCAGCTGCTTTTCCCAGAAACCACCATATCCAGACTTTTTAGACATCTGCAAAATAATCAAATTAAGGGGGAAAATGTAGTCCCTGTGGCAAAACCGAATCTCAGACACAAAATAAACAGTTGTATAAGTTCAAGCAGTTTGGTTTTACTGATTCCAGTGTGTGGGTGCGTGTGTATGATGGTGACTTTGCAGAGGTTTCATTGTTCAGAAGCAGGAAGAAATACCTCACACAGACTGATGTAGTCTATCACGAAGCACAGTCCTCTAAACATGAAGTCATAGCCAGCCTCTCTCAGTGCAAACACAAGGCATGAGAACTAGTCCAGCACCACTGCTGTCATCATCTGTTATCTGGGCCCTCATTCATATTTGTGGAGCCCCTGGATGAAGCAGAGACCCTCTTTCACTCAGTAAACCAATACTGTCCTCTCAAAGTAGTTTAATCTTGACTTTTAATGTAAAAGCAAATTTAAAAAATATCTGTCAAAAAATATTTCCCCAAAAATGTACTTCAAGATAGTCTATAGGGCTTTTAAAAATTCATTCTTCCTGAACTGAGAACCCATGTCCTGTCCTAAAATAACACTGCAGACAATTTTGGCTCTTGTCCTTGTCTAAATGGTCCTTTTATGAACTGCAGTCTAGGGGGGATAATTTTCTCTATCCCACATTCTGTTTTGATTTCTTATGCAGAAGGGAGAAAGAGGAGAGAGAGAGAGAGAGAGAGAGAGAGAGAGAGAGAGAGAAGAAAGAAAGAAAGAAGAAAGAAAGAAAGAAAGAAAGAAAGAAAGAAAGAAAGAAAGAAAGAAAGAGAGGAAGGGAGGAGAATCCTTCAATTTGCTCAGGACTTCATATGTGCCAGGCAGGCACTGTGTTAATTTCTTTACAAATGTCAAATAATTCACTGCCACCATCATAGATTGTATGGTCCAGCTCCAGAGAAAAAAGTTGTCTGAGGTTGCACATCTATTAATACTTGGTAGAGAAGGACTAAAACTCAGGTTAGCATGATACCAAGGCTATGTGTTCTTCCCCTGAGCTGCGTGTGAAAGCAGAAGACTTCTCAAGTTTCCTCATTCCTCTTTGGCATCTTAAAAGTCACTATCATGGAGAAAATATGGCCCAGAGTCTTTGTAATTTACACCTAATTCATGATTTTTTTTTTTTTTTGGTATTGAGGATTGAACCTAGGAGCATTCTACCCCTGAGCTACACCCCCGCCCTTTATTTTTTATTTGAAAACAGGGTCTTGCTAAGTTGCTGAGGCTTTCTTCGGACCTGTGGTCCTTCAGTCTCAGCCTCTCAAGAACTAGGATTACAGGTGTGCACCACCATGCCCTGCTCATGCATTTTTTTTTTTAAGCACACTTACTTGTGTCCCAGTCTGTCCTCTGCAGCATAGGGGCTGCAAAAGAAGTAATCTTTGCCAAAGGAGACTTTGTAGAGCTCCCTGTCCAAATCGTACGACTTGGCTTTCCCTAAATGCAACATTAGGCCATACACATTCATAACCAGGCCAGCTGAGATGACTCAAAATAGAGGAGTCTGTAAATATCAGCTTCCTTCCCCCTCCACAATGACAAGCTGATTTGGAACATGACTAGTTGTTCTTCCAAGTAGCTACTGTTTTATGAATAGCATCCCTGAAATGTGAAATACTCTGAATATATGTTTAATTAATTCTAAACATATTTCAAGAGAAATATTACATTCCCAGTAACATAAAAATAGATCAGGGAGTATTTTCCTGGTTTAAAAACATTCTCTATGGAAGTTACTTGCTCTAATTTGAATCTTAAGTCAGTCATAATGTTGATGATAGTAATGATGATGAATTTGAGCATTCGTTCCTTGCCAAATCTTGTGCTAAACTCGTATATTATTTAATTTGTTCTTCATCGAAATCCTATAAGGAATACACACATCTTGCTAATGAGGAAACTGAGACCTAGAAAAGTTAAATGATTCATTCAAGGTTTAATAACGAGAAAGTCGTAGGGCCTGTACTCAAACACAGCCTTGTTTGATTACCCCATATATATAAACAGAAGCAAATTGTGCTTTCTACAAATAACATTGATCTTCACGTCTGCCTAGCGAAGGGTGCGGCTGTGCATACAGGCTGCATGATGTACTATGAGGGCCTTTGCTGAGTCATATCTGTCTGAGCACCCAGGGCCCACCTGGCCTCCCCCTGCGGTCTGCTTCTTATTTAATCTGCAAGTCTCACTATTCACGTTCTTCCCCAGCTGATCTGTGAATGTGCATAACCTAATCCTATACTGGGGTCAGGTAGCAAAAACCAAAGTCCAGAGATTCCTTCTAGAAAGCTGTTACTGAAAAGTTCAACCTAGAAGGGAAGAAAAGGTCCCGGGGGTTGGCTGGAGTGGAGGAAGTCTTCTTTACCATTATCCCATCTATGTTTTATTCCCAATGATTAATGATTTCTTTTGAAATCATATAGATTTGAACCTCAAAAGACAGGACACAGAACAGGTGAGTTGTTCCAGTTCAGAATCCATTCCTGAAGCCTCATCATAGGTTAGGAGGAGAAGGTGAAAGATACGTTGCTGGATGTCAGAAGGCAGCACTTTGTTGATGGGCACATGGAAGTTCACGAGACGGGTTCCAGCCATAGCCATTGGGCTTAGAGCAACATCATTTGGAGTTTTCAAGCAGGAATTGATTTCTTTAGCACTTCCTATGTGCAGGGGGGATTTTGGGATAAAGGATAGACATGATAGTACTGATGAAATTAGTAAATTCTATAAATCAACCACTATTAATTCATTCTAATGCAAATCACCCAATACCAAGATAGAACAAAGGGACTGGAGAAGATGAAGTGCTATCAGGGGCATGCTCTGATTTCTTATTACTCCATTTTGACCAACTCTTTTGAGCACCTTTACATTCATGCAAACACTTACTGGACACCTATTTTGAGCTTGGCACCATGACAAGAAAACAAATGAGGTATAGACTCATGGTAGAGCCAGAGAAATGGAAAAATAACCCAAAGTAACTAATTATATTAGAGATAGGATCAAAGGATCCCAGGTGTTTATAAATGGGGTGACTTTGCTCTGGATTTTTCTGGCTGAGGGCATTTCACATGATGGAGAGGGGCCAACAGCAAGCACCCTGCAACTTGCTGGAAAAAGAGCAGGAACTCCAGTATGGTGTGAATATAAGGCATGGGATAAGAGAGCTGGGAAAGAAAGAAGAGATGAGGTTCTGGAGAAGACTGAAGTCTGGGCTTGAGATTTTG
The DNA here is from genome assembly GCA_004027185.1 of Glis glis. Lineage (NCBI taxonomy): Eukaryota > Metazoa > Chordata > Mammalia > Rodentia > Gliridae > Glis > Glis glis. The sequence continues at coordinate 16,127 of PVJS01010709.1, read as the reverse complement.
AATTTTCCTAAAAGATGCTAAAATACCATGAAAATGTTTTAACCAAGAAGTGACATGATCTGGGCTCCCTCCCTGCCCCCACCCTGCCCAGAACGTACCCATCTTTGGTGTGAGGGACTGACTAGATGTGGAGGATGCTGGATGACCGCTTCCCAGGTGTTCCCAAAGGTATGTTGTCTGCTTATCAAATCTATATAGCTTTATTCTCCATTACCTATAACTGGCCACAAGGTCTAAATTGTAGATTGCACCTACTCAGCTCTGGGGCTTTTAGCATCAGTCTGGATTATGTTTTTCTTGGGATAAGGATAAAGAGCCCCCTGTAGCTCTTTTCTAAGGTAAGCACCTGGATCTAAACATTTATCTGAAACATGTATTTGGAACCCATCTCTGGGTCACCTAAACTGGTAGGGGCATAAAGAGATAAGAGCCAGTGGAGAAAGAAAGAAACAGGGTGACTTCTCTGCTTTTGATGATTTTAACCATGTTATGGTTTGAGCATATCACCCAGAGTTCCTGTGTTGGAAACTTGATCCCCAGTGCAGCAGTGTTGAGAGGTGGACCATGCAAGAAATGCTTAGGTCACAAGGGCTCTGCCTTCACGGGTGGATTGACACCTTTATTACTGTGGGAGCGGCTGAGTTATCTTGGGAGTGGGTTCCTGATAAAAGGAGGAGTTGGCCCCCTTCCTCTTTATCTCTCTCACTCTCTTGTCGTCCACTGTGGGATGATGAATCAAGAAGGCTCACACCAGATGCCAACATCTTGATATTGGACTTCCCACCCTCAAAAACTGTGAGAAGTAAATTTCTTTTCTTCATAGATTTCCCAGTCTCATGGATTCTCTTCTAGAAACACAAAACAGACTAAGACAGACTTTTCATAGGAAGAAGGGAAGGAAACATTTAGGGACCAGGTATGCTTTTAAAATTACAGAGTCCATAAAAATAATGGCATGTTGGAGCTGAAAGAAGTTTCATAGAGCTGGTCTATGCTTTTTTGGAGGAAAATACTAGAAAGAGTACAGGATTTGAAATAGTGTACTTAGGACTGATTATGTGACTTTAGGCTAATGACTTAATCTCTGTGAGCTTCAGCTTTACCTGTTAATTAATATAATAATACCCCCTCTCAAGCATTTAAATATTAAATAGGAAAAGGGTAAGACTATGTGCAACATGGTTATGATTTCAGATGAAGAAACTGAGACAGAAGGAAGATAAATGAGCATATGGAAAGGTGGCCATGTAACTTCAGTGAATAGATTTCTTCACAACTCTGATCTTTGAAATTCCATCATGGCTTTTCCAAATCTGTAAGCATTATCAAGCAACTACAATGCTTTTGATAAAAATGACAATCTTTCTGCATGCCCGTATTCTCAGGTCCCTTGAATTGGTAATATTCCTTGTTTTAAAGTAGCTGACACCATTGAACCCTGACTATCTCTCAGTCTCAGTTTTAGTAGTAATTAGGGTAGATTTTATCTAGCAGTTCACAAGTTGTCTCGAGGGTGCCTTAGTGTCTCAGCACCTCCTAAAAGCCCTTGGTGTTTGTTTCTGGTGTGAACCCCAGTGTCTACCTCACATGGGTATGTTAGCACGGCAGCCTCCCTGACCTGTCATTTCTATTTGCTCAATCACCAGTTAAGGATCAACCTCCTTGTTGATTCCTTCTCTGTGAGTAACTGGGAAACAGAATATGAAGACTCCCTTTACTGTTCTGTCCTTCCACACATCACCCTGCTCTTCTTTTCTTGCTCTATCCTTTATCTACCTCGAACCATTGACTACCAGGAGACATATTCTTCATTAAGTCCACTAGCTGACTGAATCAAGATGTTAGACACCCAAGACTCCAATAAAAGAGATTAATTGCAAGAATGAAAAAGTTACCACATTCTCAAATGACCTTCTAATAAAAATTCATTGAAATCAGTGAAACTTTCCCTGATGATTTAATTTTCTGCCTGGACAAAACTAATGTTTTACCTGTGTTTACAGAGCTCTACTGCTGACTTTGGCTGCTGGAGTTGGTCACTGATGGCTGCACCTTCCACGGGAGCCTTTGTTTTGATTATGCAAGAGCAGTGAGCATCCCTCCTCCAGTCTCCTGTTGTCCACACAGAGCCTCTCTTCTGCCTTGCTTTGCTGCCTTTGCTATTTGAATGACAACAAAAACAGCAATAAAAACAGTTAAAACTTACACCAACACTTATGAGCCTGCAGCTTTCCTAAGCATTCTATCTATTAACTCATCTAAAGCCCTCATAGAATCTCTTCCATAACCCTAGGAAGTTGGGGGTAAGAACTGCTGGTCAGAGATGTGATGGGGCCATTGTCAGACTACATGGACATTTAGTGCCAAACATTGGTTCTCAACATGAGGCAGGTTTGGCAATGTCTGGAGATTTTTTTTTTTGATTGCCTCAACTGCTAGACAACTAGATGCTACTGTTATATAGCAGGTAGAGACAAGGAATACTGCTAAACATCTTACAGTGCACAGGCCAACTTCCCACATCAGATTTATCTAGCCTAGAGTGTCATTAGTGCAGAGGTTGAGAAACCCTGGTACCACATGATTCAGTGCTGCTGCCCAGATTGCCTCAGTTCAAATCCTGCTTCTGCAACTTACTTGCTGTGACTCTCGAGCAAGATTGTCTCTTTATGCCTCTGTTTTCTCATCTTTAAAGTGGGAATGACACTAGTAATATTATATCATAAGGTTAGTGCATGATTGCATGTATTAATACATGCAAAATGCTTAGCTCAGTGTTGGGCATATCAGAGACAAGTTGAGCTTCTCTTTAGTCTTGATAGAAATCTTAATAGGATATCTTCAGTTCTTTTCATCCAAGGGAATATTTTTTCTCCATTTCAGTCCTAAAGAGGATTCCCGTGTCAGCCTACTAGGTTGTTTAGGAAAAGTTATCTTAGATGTGTTTCAATGGAATGTCTGTCATATTTTCTCTGCACCTTGTTTTACAGTAGAAAGCCACTTTGCTCAATCCTGTACTTGTATTTTGTTGCCTTGCTGTTTCCAAGACTGATGATGTCTGCTCTCCCTCATCATCATGCCACGTGGTATGCTAGGTGAGAGGGAGCCTGTTCCAGCTTCAGCAAAGTCTACATCCCTCTCCTATATTGGTGTGGTCTCAGCATGGAGAGAAGGAAAACCATGCCTACTTATGGGTTGATATCTTTGTCTAGGAACTGAGGCCAGGAGAGTCACTGACGGCTTGAGTTAGCTACCAAGTGAGCTAGGAATATATCTAACTTCTGGCTTCCACGTCCAAGTTTTTTGCACTCCCCAGTAGCTAAAAGTCAGTGAACTCTTCATACCTATATCACAGGTCTTCAGAGTTTCATTCAAGTATTTATGGTGTTTTGGTGGTGGGAGTCTTCTCTGGTTTGAATATGCCCTCCAACAATTTATGTGTTAGAAAGTTAATCTGCAAATTCACATATTAAGATTTGGAGGTGAGGCCTTGGGAGGAAATTTGGGCTGGATAAGGTCATGAGGGTGGTGCACTCATGAGGGGGTTAGTGTCTTTAGAAGAAGCAGGACACTGTCTATCACATAGCCAGAAGACCCTCATCAGATGCCAGCACCCTGATATGGGACTTCCCAGCTCTTTATCAATTATTCAGTTTTGAGTATTCTGTTCTAGCAGAAAATGGACTAAGACCGCCGTCTTAGAGTCCCACTTAGAACCTGAGTTGGTGTACATGATTATGGTTTAGACCTGCTGGGCATTTCTGAGTAGACCTGATAGAAAATGCTACCAGAAAAGGGCCAGCCTTTTCTGAAGGGAGGAGGAAACTTGATGTTTGCTGGAAAAACCTCAGGGTCGTGGTGGTAGGAAGTGGTCCTGAGTGCAGACTGGTGCGAGGAGGTGTGTCTTCTCTGTGCGCCATGAGTTTATATGAGTCTTGTGCAAAGCAGGGAGTCAATCTTACATTAATTTTGTTTCAGGAAAACTTTGCAAAACCTTGTGCCCAAGAAACACAACTATGTGTCTACCTAACAGAGTGTGAAACAAAACAGAACACTGAACAGTTTGGCATCTGGAAGATTCTGGTGCCTTAGATGAAGGGAAAACATCTGTTCTGGGAGGTCATGTCCCCCATCAGATGCCTGAGAGGAAAAGGGCAGAGAAGGAGGAACCCTGACAAGAGTGGACATGAGAGCCTCACAGGGGACTCACTAGAAATTTCTTTGGAAGTATTTTTGCAGGCATGAGCCTGTGCATTCTGATTCATAATGTTACCACATGGGTATGTACTGGCCAGAGGAAATGGAGGGCACTTGAAACTTCACAAAGATTTTGGTCCCTCAAAACACTAACAAATATGGCAGTTTGCTACATTTTTTCTTTCAATCTTTCAAATTGGCATTTTCCCCTGGCACGCTTTGTGGACTATTCCTTTCAAAAGCCTGCAGTATGTTGCTAGAAATAATATACTTACAGAATCGCTTAAAACCCTGGAAGAATGGTCTCATCATGTCATTTAGGAATTACCTCAGTATCAGACAAGGCATTCACAGCAATCAAAACGTATTAATTTTAAATGACATTCTGTGTTTTAGACCACAACTACTATATCCATATTGAAGTAGTTTAAATATAAATGAGGTCTACAGAAATGTCAGGCAAAGTCCAGCTGCCAAAGTTATAAGATCATTGGCAAATGTTTGAATGGCAGCCCAGCGCTGGATCTCAAAACATTGGAAAAGAGCTTCCTAAAAGAAATTCAAACTGTGAAAGCAAAGATACATTTTGGAATTCCACCCACTTGATATTCACTTATTCAATATGTTGACTGCCTCTGCATACCTGGCACTGGACTAGGTAATGGAAGTGCTGGGGTGCAGTGAAGCTATCAGGAGGAGACTGGGGAAGAGACTTAGTGTATTACTGCCAAGTAAGCCACCCCCAAACTTGGGAATGAACACAACCTGTATAGCATCTTTTATACTCCTGTGAGTTGACTGGCCTCAGCTGGATGGTTCTGTTGATGCTTTCAGTTGGGGTTTCTCTTGTGGTAAGAGATGGTTGGCTTGAGCTGGGTCATGCATCATGTCTACCTCACTTGTCTCAGACATTGACATAGTTGGCTGAAAATCAGAGATCTCTCTATTTCTCTCTCCATATGGCCTCCCTCTGGGCCTATCGTGGGCCTCTTTAAATGGACTTCTTGACTTTGAATCTCAAGGGTACTGTAATGGTTTGGATTTAAAATGTCCCCCCAGCCCTCACAGGCAGCAATGTTGGAAGTGGGGCTTGGTTGCTAAGGAGGGGTCCCTGGGGGTGTGGCCTTGAGGATAATATATCCTTCTTCCTCTTCCCACTCGTTCTCTTGCTTCCAGCCTCCATGATGTGAGAGCAGCACCTTGCTCTCACCCTCTTTCTCTCTGCTTCCTGCCGCCATGCCCTGAGCTCCAGGCGCTGGCCTCACATGGGCTGAACCCAGAATCTCCACAAAACTGTGAGCAAATAAATCTTCCCTCCTCTACGTCGTGGTGAGCTATCTTGGATCCTAGCAGCAAGAATGTTGACTGAGACAAGTACAAAAGCAGAAGCTTCCATGACTTCTAAAGGTACAGACCCAGAAGTGGCCCAGTGTCACTGTCATCATATTCTATGGGTTAAAATAAGTCACAGGGCCAGCCCAGACTGCAAAGATGAAGACTACACAAAGTCACAAATACTAGGAGGTACATTGTGTGTCATTTTTGGAGACAGCAAAGCTAATACCGGTGACAGAAAGATAGGGAAAGTGAGCTCTGAGCTTTGACAAATGAAAAGAACTAATTCAGCCGGGCGTGGTGGCGCACGCTTGTAATCCCAGTACTTTGGGAGGCGGAGACCGGAGGATCCAGGTTCGCGGCCAGCCTCAGCTCTCTCTCTCTCTCTCTCTCTCTCTACTTTGTGAGGCTCTCTGCAACTTCGTGTGACCCGGTTTCAAAATAAAGTATAAAAAATAGGGCCGGGGATGTAGCGCGGAGGTAGAACGCCCCTGGGTTCAATCCCCGGTACCGCAAAAAAAAAAAAAGAACTAATTCACAAAGAGATTAAAGTACGTTAACTAGCATGTAAGCATCAGATACTCCCAAAGTACAGAAAGTTATGCTCATGCGTGAATAGTTTCTTTTTTTCACATCCTGAAAGACATATTGCATGACAGAGAATTGTATGCGGGTGACCTTGGGCTTCTTACCCTGAAATGACATTATGTTATTATATGAAAAGAGAAGCACAATTTTATTTATTTGGAAGGTAAGAGGTAGACGCATGAGGAGAGGAAGACTTTTTATTTATTTATTTATTTATTTATTTTGGCAATACCCAGGGGTATTCTACCTCCGAGCTACACCCCCAGCCCTGTTTTTTATTCTTTATTTTGAAACAGGATCTCACTAAGTTGTGGAGGGCCTCACTAAGTAGCTGAGGCTGGCCATGAACCCGGATCCTCCAGTCTCAGCCTCCCAAGTACTGGGATTACGAGCATGCACCACCACACCTGGCTCGAGGGAGACTTTTTTAAAAAAAAGGTTTAAGGAGGCTGAGAAAGTTCTTACTGAATGCCCTTTGTTTTCTTGGCAGTTACTAGAATGATTACTTACCCATAGTTGAGAAGAGAGAAGTTTGGCTTATTCCATGGAGAAGGGAAATGGTTCCAAATAAAGGGACATGGAGTACTGAGAAGCACCCAACCCAGTCAGTGTTGGACTTATAAACATGGAGTGTGGCCCACTGGCAGAGCTCTAAAATTTCCTTCTCTGTCACATTGGCAACCTGTGATGGAAATAGGAATCAGTAGTTAGGTCTTCAGAAAGGAATGGGATGTAAGTACTGCAGCTGGATTCTTCTTCGCATTTTTGGGGGAAAGACTATGTAGAGATGGAGTGAGGATCTTAGGGGCATCGCCTTTCAAGATCCTCCATCTCTCAGCTGCCCACAAGGGAGCATTCAGCTTCCTCCTGGCAGGCCACTGCTACCCATTAAACTCTACATGCAAAACAAGGATGACAAGTCTCATTCTTGCTGATGAAAAGCTGGAAAAGGTGCTTTTTTCCTGTGATATTTCAATATCAACAATTTAAAAGTGTCTTTTTAAAAATTACTTTTCTTCTATAAGCAATGCATGTTTGTTGTACAAAGTTAGAAAATGGAGATATAAGAAGAAAAATTTAAATTACCAGCTGGGAGTGGTGGCACATGCCTGTAATCCCAGTACTTGGGAGGCTGAGACAGAAGAGAAGGATCACAGGTTGAAAGCTGGCCTCAGAAATTTAGCAAGACCCTGTTTTCAAGTAAAAAATTAAAAAATAGGGCTTGGGATGTAGCTTAGAGGTAGAAAGCCCCTGGGTTCAATCCCAAAATCACAAAAAAACAAACAAATAAATAAAATCACCCTAATTCCACATCTCAAAATAAACTCTGTCAACAATGTGAGACAGATTCCAGGTGAGATTTCGAGTTGATTTAGGATTAGGTTAGGACTTTTAAAGAATTACAGGTGGGGAGGCTATATTTGCACATGGGACAGGTATGAATTTGGAGGGTTCTGTGCTGGGTTAAAATGTGCCCCCACACACACACACCAAGATATGTTCATGTCTTAACCCCTGGTTCCTATGGATATGATCTTATTTGGAAATAATGTCTTTGCAGATGTAATCAAGTTAACATAAGCTCATATTGGCTTAATCCAATGACTGTATCTTTATGAGATAAGGGAAGTTTAGACACAGGGACACATTGGAAGAAGTTCTCGGGATGATGGAGGCAGAGACTGGAGTGGAACAGCTGCATGCTGAGGAACACTGAGGCATCCAGCAGAAGCCACGAGAGGGGCACGGAACAGATTCCCCCTCACAATTTCTGGAAGGAACCAACCCTGCTAACACCTTGGTTTCAGAATTCTAGGCTCCACACAGTGAGAAATTTATTTTGGAAGGTTTAAGCAGATGCAGACACGTGAAAACGATCACAAGAACTAGGTATGGAGAATGGATTTCGGGGGAGCAAGAGGGTTGGTAGGGGGAAAAGGCAGGAGGCTTCTGTGCTGGTGCAGGTGAGAGATGATGTTGGTTCCGACGAGGATGGTAGTGACAGAAACGATAGCAAGTAGTGGGACCCAGATAGTCGGACCCATCAGCTCTATTTTCAAATAGGGCTGATGGGCCTTGCTGGTGAATTGGAGCAGGGCAGTGAAGGACAGAGGACCAGGATAACTCCAAGTCTGTGGGTAGAGCTTGGGTAGATGTGGGTTATCCTACGCTGAGAGGGGAGGCGAGAGGCAGAGAAGAGCAGGTCTGGGGAGGCCCATGAGTTCTCAGGATTGAGCTCCTCAGCAGATTTCCCAGGGAAATGCCAAGTTCCTACTAGTCCTTTCAAGTCTAATTCCTCAGCTAATGCAGAGGGCAGCGGGGTGTCCAGAAACCTCCACAGACGCTCAATGGGAGCCACCTCTGAAACAGCCTGCCTGACATGAAGTCCCAAGGGACAGAGGAAAGTAAATGGTATCTTAACTCTCAGATTCATGTCTAAAGACCATCCTACTTCTTTAAGTTTTCATTAATCAATGACTGCTCCCTTTCTTTACTGCTTGTACATATTTAAGTTGGGGTTCTGTCATTTGCCTCCCAAAGAAGCCTGAGTACAATGAGAAAGTCAGAATATAGTATAGCATGACGGATGACATAACAAGCTGCTCTCTATGCTGATACGTTTTTTAAACAAAGTTTATAATCTATTTCCACTTGTTTCTGAGATGGGGAAAGGATTTGAGGTCACTATTAGAGGGGATGCATTTAAATATTCTTTCTTAAGCAAAAATTTAAAGAAAAAATCTCAGTCACTTCTTTTAAAAAATGAGACCAAGCTGAGTTGTTCCTGTGCCCAGGCTCTCTCCCTGGGACACTGCCTGGCTGCCTTCCCTCTTGGGGGACCACGGGAACAGTGGATGTCCCTGGTAACTGCCGCTCTTCAAAGCCGGTTCTCTTAGTCTCCTCTGCTGACAGCTGGCTGGTGCCTCAGACCCCAGATCCTGTGAGGCGCATCCTTGAGGATCAGCACAGGAAGAGAAGTGCCACACTCATTTCTGAGGCTCTGCAGGAAAGGAAGAGTGGGGCCAGGTTGGGAGTATTGTTAGCTTAGCCTTATTAATAAAATAGGGTTAATGATTTATTCATAGCCGGGACAATGCGGCTCTGCTCCGGAGGACAGCACAGAGCTGTTACATTAGAGATGAGCAGCTGCTGTGGAAGAGACGTGAGCCTTCCGAGAAATGCTCTCGGGCTGTTTCTATGAGGCAGCCAGCAGATTTATCTGACCAAGTCAGAGCTCACAGTCAATTATGTGTGTACTGTGGATGTTGTAGGATAAACGCCAGTGATGGAGGTCCCTGGAAAGATACCCCTTGCTTTTCCATTTCTCACCTAATGAGTGTTTGTTCCCCTTCTTGCTTTATCCTCTCCTCCTCGGCACCTGGAAGATGCCCGAGTTTGTAATTCAAGATGTGTTATCTGGGGAATATCAGTATAATACACATCTGAACGTGATCCCCATCAAAGGGAGATCATCTTAGGAAGCAGAAGAGAGAAATAGTATTCGGGCTTTTCTGGTGCTGGGCTAAGTGTACACTACTTTTTAAGATTAAATCCTTTCAAACCATATATCTTCCTTCCCCAATGAACTGTAGAATTTTTATAAATACTTAGAAAAGAGGTTTAATACACTGCAGAATCCTGATAAATAACTGGGAGGGATAATTTTTTAATGCCAATTACTTGCCTAGCATGCATGAGGCCCTTGGTCCCCTCCCCATGGGGGGGGGAGCCAATTACTGTTGCTCTTATTAAGGATGGGATAGATGTCTGTTAGTTCATCGGTTTGTTGGGTGATTAGTTGGTTGATGTGGTTCAGGGGGCAAGAAGAGTCAGGATTTGACAATCTCCAGAAAAACAAAAGCCAGAGACATTTCTTCTCAGCAAACGAAGCCAGCCTTGTCTGGAATGAATAAAAATCAGATTTATTTAATGGTCATGTTGCTGTTTCTGCTCTGTTGCCCCCATTGAGCTTCCCTGGCCTCCCCAATGACTTCAGGAGATTTAGATCAAATGTCAGAAAGGAGAGCTGGGATTTTTCCCCTTTGGTGCCTGACTAGAGGGGAGAATTCAAGGCCACAGGAGGCACTGAAGAAAAATCTCATTGTTGGTATATATGCTTCCACACAGCAAGCGTCCTGAAAGACGCCCCTCCTCTCCGCTCAGCTTCCCCGAGAAGAGATCAAATGTTTCAAAGCATTTCCACCTTTACTAATTTTTAATGCCTCTGCCAGACTGAGACTTGCCCACTGGAAGAAAAAAAAATCTATGCTCGTTGAAACAGCCAAAAATAAAAGTGATCCTTTAACAGTAGCACATTTAACTTCCTCCATGACTACCAGCAGGAGCCAAGGAATATAGCTTTTGCCCAATATATTAAGCATTAAAAAATGTCTTGGGGGAAATGATCACACTGGAAATCAGAATATGTTTAAATATAATTCTCAAAATTCAGAATCACCTTACAAAGGAGTCAAAGAGGCTATCACCCAATCCTTGCCTAGGACTCCTCCCGCTTCCAGCCCCACCCTGCTTGCTCCTTTCCTTTGCTCCTTTGCCCAGATTTTCCCCAGAGCCACCCACCAGGGTCTACATGGGAGCCAGAAATGTAACCCTAGCATTTGGTTTCCCAGGCCATCGGGAGATAACACCGCCTATCAGCCAAAAAATAAAGCTTCCTGACTGCAGTTGCAGAAATTACAGCTAATTATATGCTCCATGCTTCCTGCAAAAGATATATATTTTAAGCTGCTGGGCTGACTTTCTCCCTTGGCTGTATTTAAAGGTTAGTTTCTGACCTGCTTCCTGGTTTAATGGAATAGCTTAAATATTACAAATCATTACTTGGTTCTAATGAATTATATCTCCCCTGGCACCTCACAAAATCCTTATCGTGCCAGAGGAAATACTTGGGAGGAACAGGGAGTCTCCATGATAATAAACAGAGTAGCATGCCATAGGGTTGTAGGTTTCAGGCTCCCCGGCTTCTTGGGTGGTTGAAAGCTTTTGGCCCTCGGCCTCGCACTCCGCCGAGCACCTGAGGCATGTGGCTGAGCAGCGTGAGCTCCCACTCCCCCGCCTCGCACGATTGTTCACTCAGCTTAATTGTCAGCTCCTGCTAAGAACATGTAACATCTCATTTTCCCTGAGATCATGGAAGTGTGGAGCTTTGCTTGTAGCCAATTTGGGTAGCCAAATGCACGTCGTTTCCTTACTTTAAGTGCAAATGTCAGGACGGTCTAGACCTAACTCTGTAAGTTGAGGCCTTTCATTGAATTCCAGTTTGCAAGATCTGGACCCAAACAGTTTCTTTTTGTGTGTAATTGTGTCGGTCAATATTCTCATACTATTTATACATACTACCAATCTTAGTAATAGAAGAAATTAACCAAGACCCATGTACACAACAAAAGTTTTATTCAAGGAATGGAAGAAAAAGAGCATGTGAAAGGCTCTTCTCCCTCCTCAGGAGCTGCAGGGAAGAAATCAAAGTCTCTCGATTCAGCAAAGCAAAGGGCAGCAAGGTAAGACTGTGGAGAGCTCTGTCAGCCTTGACAACTGAATTGTGGATTTCCAGGCCTTTAGTTGTTTGACCGAAACACACATGTGGGAAGTGAAAAATTCAACCAAGTATGCAGATGGCTTGTTTGGGAGGTACAAAATATTCATACTTTCTCTCAGTGGCAAGCAGATTTCAAAACACATTGAGTAACTGTGTTAATCAACTTTTTCTGTCATTGCAACAAATATCTGAGATGACCAACTTATAAAGAGACAAGGTTTAGAAGTCTCACAGTTTTAGAAGTTTCAGTCCATGATCAGTTGGCCCCGTTGCTTTGGGCCTGTGGCAGTCCATCATGGTGGGAGCATATGGCGGAGAAAAACCACTTGCCACATGACCAGGAGCAGAACAGAGAAAGGAAGAGGCCTGGGTCCCTCAATCCCCTTCAAGGCCCACTCCCAATTACCTAAAGACCTCCTGTGAGGCCTCACCTCCTAAAAGCTCCACCACCTCCCAATAGCACCAGCCCAGGGACCAAACCTTTAACTCATTGACCTTTGGGGGAAATTTAAGATCCAAACTATAGCAGTAACCATTGATGTTTTAACCATGTATCACATTCCTCATGGAATTCCCTTGCAAAATGTCTGAACCATAAATAATAGAAATTCTGTAGTTGATAATCTGCAATTATTTTTTACAAAAGGTAAATCTTGTGAATGTATGGGTTTAAGCTGATGACTCAAAGATCTACCTTATTGCAAAACCTATTCAAACATTTTAGACCAGGCCAGGCATGGTGGTGTACACCTGTAATCCCAGGACTTGGAAGGCTGAGTAAGGAAGATTGCAGGTTCGAAGCAAGTCTCAGCAATTTAGTGAGGCTCTCAGCAACTTGGGGAGACCCTGTTTCCAAATAAAAAATAAAATACGGTTGGGGGGTGTAGCTCGGAGGTAGAATACCCCTGGGTTCAATCCCCAGCACCACACACACACGTGCACACACACACACACACACACACACACACACACACACACACACAAAGTTAGGTCACACACACACAAAGTTAGGTTACCCTGTGCAGGTACTTCCACCATCAGAAATGAGTATTTTCTCTCAGGAGGCTTCCCCTTAAATTCAAAAGTCCCTTGAAAAGGTAATTAACCTTAGGAACAGTAAATATATCAGACTGTTAAGATGATAGGTAGGCCAGGGCCTTAGTGAAAGAGGGTCAGTATCTCATCCTTACACACAGGAGATGGCAAAGTGGAAATATCCAACAGGGACTGAAAGAGTGGCAAAACAAGACCAGCCATCTTTGCAGTGTGCAAAGTGTCAGGAGCAGTTCTCTGTGGACCATTTCAAAAGAATAAATCACCTCCCACTGGATAGATGTTAGCCACTCACAATTAGAGAGGCAAATACCCAAATGCAAAATTTAAGTGTTTTGTTTCGAGAAAAATTATTTCACAGCAAAATTAATGTGGAATCTTTTATGTTTAAGGTTTCCATTTCTTTTTCTTTTCTTTTCTTTTCTTTTCTTTCTTTTCTTTTCTTTTCTTTTCTTTTCTTTTCTTTCTTTCTTTCTTTCTTTCTTTCTTTCTTTCTTTCTTTCTGTACTAGGGATTGAACCTAGAGGCATTCTACTTTTGAGTTGCATCCCCAGCCCTACTATTTTATTTTTTTATTGGGAAACAGGATCTCACTAAGTTGCTGAGGCTGGCCTCAAACCTGCAACCCTCCTGTCTCAGCCTCCTAAGTACTAGAATTACACCATGTCCAGCTAAGGTTTCCATTTCTAAGAGAGAGAGAGAGAATCAAAATGGAAAAACCATGTCAACAGCAACCTTGGATACACTTTCTCTCAGAAAAGTGAAGTGAAAAGTTAAGAGAAACCAAAACTTTAGTAGGAATGGAGCTGAGGGTAGACAACAAATTGAAAGCAAAAGCCAGTTTTTGAGAGGGATCACATCTCAAAGGACCAGGTCATGAAACTTGGTTTTTGGATTTGTCCAGAGGAGAGGAGAGGAAAGGAAACCAGGGACCTTCGGCTGATTTCCCATAAAGAAAAACAAAATGCCTCACAAAATTCCATTTTGCTTTCAAAGGAGACTCCTCTGATGGGTGGTTCAGCATCTTTATAGATGCTGCAGTAGGAGGGTTTTAATTTAATATCGCTGTCAGCGAGATAGTTTATCACACTCAACAGCAATGACAGCAGAGGGGGAAAAAAGGATGGGAAACCATTCTGGGGTGAGCTCAGGGTGACAACAGGATGGGAAAATTCAGCTTCACCAAATATTTACCCATGCTTCTATAAACCTCAATTAGCTCTGTGAGAACGCTAACCCTCTGCTGAAGCAAAGGCGCACTTGGAAATGCGACTTGGAAGTTGGTTGGTGTCAGTTATTTTTGCAGCATTGTTGATTAATGTAATTGAAGTGTATATTACAGAAACAGAAAAGGAAATGTGACTTCTTCAGGGACCCATTAATTTCTTAAGCATAAAGAGTTTGAAGGTTCAAAGGCTTTGTTGAAGCTTATTTTAAATTTAAAATTTCCATTGCCAAGGGATTGATTACCATTCTTATATTAGCTTTGTCAAACACCAAGCTGATCTTAGTTCTTTCAAAGTTTTGTGGCACTTAATTGTTTTCAGAGCTTTTTTTTTTAAGAGAAGACTGTCTTACAAGTTCTCTCAAGGACAGTCTCTCTTTCCCTTTACAAGAACAGCAAGACAAAAATTTCTAACCCCTTAAAAAAAAAGAGCAATTCCCACTCTCCCCATCTTTGGGGTCTTGAAAGTCTTTTCTGTGAGTCAGGTACCACACCTCCTCATTCAAACACCTTCCCATATTAGTTGGTGTTTGGTTTTCCTTTGACTTTAAAACATCAACTCATTTAAGTATCTTTGCGCATTTGAAGCTAGGTTATGTTGTTTAGGGACTTCCACAGTCAGATTTTTCTCATTTCTCTGCCCTAAATGACGACACATAGTTCTTTTTATAGCTCTCTCCTGTCTTCCTCTGATCACTGTTTAAGGCGCTCTCATAAACAACACCCTCTGCAAGTGAGCCAAGATGTCCCCAGCACCAGTCTTTATTTGTGCTGTCCTGATAGTGAACCCTTTAGTTCAAGAAGTCAGATAGCAGCATTTCCGGCTCCTTGGAAAGTGAGACAAACAGTGAAATGCTATTTCACACCAGGGCAAGAACAGGAAGTATGTCATTAAGAAATCAGGGTTCAGATGGCACTGCCATCCACCCGGATGAAGGTGGCATGAGGACATCGTGAGGCTGCATTAGAATCGAAAGCGTCATGACCCAAGGCTTTGCCCCAGGAAATCAATAATGAGATCGCTAACCCTCTGAGAGCAGCTCAGCAGAAAGCCTTGTTTCTTACAAGAAGAAAGGCATTTTCTCCTCATCTTTTTCATGCCTTTCTCGATGCTACTATGGTCCTAGCTGTTCGACTCACAGCTAATATACTGCAGGGGTTGGGAGTGTAAAGTCAAGCCATCTCAACCCCCTATAGGACCAGGTCTCCTTCAGGGCTGTCTCCAGGTACCCTGGGAAGTGTGGGTGAGAAGCTGGGCTCAGAGCTCAAGAGCTGTTCCTTCCACAATGCCAATTATGGTGGCACACACCTGTAATCCCAGTACTTGGGAGGCTGAAACAGGAGGATCACAGGTTCAAGGCCATCCTCAGCAATTTAGTGAGACCCTTTGCAATCTAGAGAGACCCAGTTCAAAACAAAAATTTTGCCTGGAAAAATCCTACCATGTACATGTACACCAACTTTATTGTCAATGTTTCTTCTATTTATGCTCAATCTTGGGGATGAGTATCTGGATCCTGCAGCAAGTATCTCTCCAGCAGCATCAGGCTGGGTCTGGGCACTCAGTTCTTCTCGGATGGGTGGGTTCTAGCATGATTCTTGTTCCAGATCTATGTCTCAGCCTTCCTCCTCCCAACCCACTCTCCAGGCAGAAACACAGTCCAAGTACCTGCTTCTGAATACCCTCGCCCCGAAGAAGTGGCAGAAGAATCTAAACCGAAAATGGCTTGAAGATATTCCTAATCTCTAGCAACACTCATTTATTAACTAGCTGAAAGTAGTGAATTGTGAGTGAGAGCAGAGGTGCGTGTGTATGTGCGTGCACATGCATGTGTGTGTGTGTGTGCGCGTGCATGCGTGTGTGCATGGTAGGCAGGGGTGTCAGCAACTAGAAGGGCAAATGGTGAAGACATGTGGGGACTGGGAAGCTGGGGGAGCAATTTCCTACCACGTTGGAGCAAGAGTGGCCCTCTCCTGTCATGAGTAGACAGCCTAGGGCCCAGCAGAGGGTCCCTTGATAAAGACAAGGAGCAATGATGCTGATGTGGATGATGCTGATGTGGATGATGCTGATGTGGATGATGCTGATGTGGATGATGCTGATGTGGATGCTGATGCTGATGTGGATGGTGCTGATGTGGATGATGATGCTGATGTGGATGGTGCTGA